>CM076292.1:2007500-2292617 GCA_038380795.1 Pyrocephalus nanus
CCAGCTCTGGGCTCCTCAGCACAGCAAGGACCCCCACCTGTTGCAGGGAGTCCAGAGGAGGCCACCAAGGTGGTTAGAAAGGTGGAGCACCTCTCCTGGGAGGAAAGGCTGGGAGAGCTGGAATCCTTCAGCCTGCAAAAGAGAAGGCTTTGGGGCAACCTAATTGTGGCCTTGCAGTACATGAAGGGAGCCTCCAAGAAGGGTGAAAAGAGTCCATGTCAAAGAGCATGCAGTGAGAGGACAAAGGGGAATGGCTTCAAAGGGAAAGAGAGGAGGTTTAGATTTGATCCCAGGCAGAAATTGGTTCCTGTGAGGATGGGGAGGAACTGGAACCCGTTGCCCAGGGAAGCTGTGGCTGCCCCATCCCTGCAAGTGTTCAGGGCCAGGCTGGATGGGGCTCTGAGCAACCTGGTCTTGTGGAAGGTGTCCCTGCCCACAGCAGGAGGGTTGGAAAGAGATGATCTTTCAGGTTCCTCCCAACCCAAGCCATTCGATGCTTCTATGATGTCTGTGCTGTTTATGTGAGACTGTGGGGAAAAGGCTGGTTCTTCCTGTGTTTCATTGTTTTCTTAACTCATTTGCTGTGCAGGTTGGAAAAGCTTCTGAAGAATGATAGGAGGAAACCTAGGGATAATGAACAGAAAGAAACCCAGTCCCAGCAGGAAGAAATTAAGAACCAATATTCTGAAAAGGTCAAGGAAGTTGATAGATTACAAACAGAGGTGAGTTGCGCTTTTTGGGTGAAGTTTTCGTTTGTAGTGTTACTTCTTTTGAAGCCTGGGAGATGCTTTCTCTGTATTTCTTGTCATGTTGATGATTTCTATTTTCCTTGGCTGCATTTTGGATTTGAGGGGCTTTTCCTAATGGTCCTTCTGCTGTTACAGTAGTAGATGACTATAACTGATCCTGGGGTGGTTATCACTGCGGGTAAAGATGCAAATGTTCAGTGCAAAGCAGTGGGTGCAAGGGCTCAGGAAGGCCAGGCTGTCCTGCAGAGGAAGGGCAAGCCCAGAGTGGCAGCCAGCCTGGCAGGGTGCGTGACCTCCCGGGCCAGGGAGCCGTCCCACAGCCCCTGAGCCAGAAGAGCAGAACAGGCCCAGTGACAGCAAGCGGGGCCAGCCAAGAGTGCAGATCCCCCGGCTGGGCCTCAGGGAGGGGCAGCTCTGCCGTCCTGGCAGGACATCACGGCCCTGGGCTGAGAGCAGTGGGGCCCAGCTCAGGCCTGGCTGCAGCTTGAGGGAGGCTGTGCCAGCGTCACCTGGGACTGACAGATGAATTCCTTCCCTGGCAGAGAGGGCAGGAACAGCGCTGGCACTCACAGGGCACGATCAGCCCCTGGGCCCTGTCCCAGGCACGAGCTGAGCAGGAGGCACTGGAGGTTTTGCTTTTCTCAGCAGAGCTGTTGCTGCCCGGGGCACACTGAGCAGAGGGGCCTCCCAGGGAAAAACCTGTCCCTTATTGCTCCCGGGGAGCTGTTTCAGCCCATCTGGTGGTGGGGACCCAGCAGGGCTGTTCCCAGCAGTGTTTTTGAGGCTGCTCTGCCTGTTCAGCAGGGCCGGGTAACCTTTGGTCTCCTCTCCGCTCGTTCCTGGGACTCGTTGCTGAAGCGGCTGTGTCAGAGGGACCCTGGGGTTGGAAGGCATCGCTGTGGAATCGCTTCCTGCTTTTAGGTCACACTGAGTTCCTTTTTTCTTTCTTTCTGTCTGCAGGTTGCTGAACTTTCCCAGCAGCTGGACAAGGAATCTAAAAAATGCATGCAGCTGGAAGCCCAAAATCAGGATTTGCAAAAAGAGCTGTCCACTCTGCATGGGAAGTGTGAACAACTGGAGGTGGACAAATGCCAGCTGCAAGAAGAGCTGGCAAAACTCCAGCATCATTTGGAGACAAACATGGTGGATCGCTCCCAGCTGGAACAATGTAAAAGAGAGGCGGAAGAACGAGCACACAAGGAAATAACACAAAAGCTACAAGAAATCAATGAGTTTTTGCAAGTAAGTGAATTTCTCACCAGTGTCCACAGGCACTACGTAAACTTCTGTTGTGGCCATGACTTCTGGTATTTTCCTTTCCCTCCTGCATTCTGTGTGTTAGTGCTGTACTTCTGTCTGTGCTGGAGGCAGTGGGAGAAGGGCAGATGGTTGGGCAGCAGTGCTGGGTGTGTGAGGTGCCGGCAGGTCCCTGAATCCAAAGCCTGCCCAAGGCACATTCCCAGTTGGCAGTGCCTGGGGGGGATCTCTGTCCCCTGCTCTGGTTCTGGCTGCTCATCCTCCAATGGGTTTGGCAACTTGCAGCTGTCATGGCCAGACATTCGGGTGCTGCTTTGTCCTTGTAGGGGGGAAAGTGCTCAGAAAAGGAGTCCCTGGAATTAAAGGGGTGGGGTGAGGGGGGTGCAGGTGGGGATGCTCTTATTGTCTTTGAAGCATCCTTTTCAATATGCCCTGTCCTGCAGATACAGTGTCTTTTCATTGGTAGCTTTGACTAAGAGTGCTGATTTGGCTTCTTTCTGAATGAGAAGAATTATTTACCCTGGTAGCTCCTGGGTTCTGCCTTGATTGCTCCTGCTTTGGAGGAGGCACAGCCGCCTCTCTGAGTAAAGATGGGTCCTTGAAACTCGATATGTGCAATTTTCTGCTGGGGAGAAGTTTCTTTTTCTTGTTGTGGTTGAAGGTGCACTGTCTCCTTCAGGCACAGACAGCCTACCAGGACATGTTAGAAAATATCAGAAGCAGTCATTTTGACTCAATGAAAAAGCAGCTAGAAGACAGAACCAGAGATCTTGAACGTGCTCTAGGAAAGACAAAAAGCAACCAACAAGAAAGACCTTTTCAAAAAGAATCCAGACAGCCAGCAGTGGACAAATACAAAGAGCTGTACCTGCAGGAAGTGAAAACCAGCAAAAGCCTTGCAAAGAAACTGGAAAGGTAAGTCCATGTTTTTTTGGAGTGGTAATCACAGACTCTTTTTTCCTTGGGCATTTTCCTTCTAAAATCCCTTTTCTACATCTGGCCAGCAAGATGTGTGAAAGCATAACATGGCATATTTTTGGGGAAAGTACCTCAAGATTCTTCCCTTCACCAGACCTGTCTTCATCTCTCTATAGAGTTCCAGCAGTAACACCACAGTAGCACCATTACAGCATTAGTGGTGTCTTTTTCCAGCTGATGTTGATTTAACAGGCAGTTTTTTTGCCAATCTCTAATCTCCTCCTCCTGTGTGGGACAGAAAAGATGAATCCTGTGGCCTTTCCTGTTTGAATAAGGAGAGGCCTCTCAGGGAGCAGAGTTGGATTCTGTGAATCAAAACTAAGAATGATCCTTCAGTTTTAGCAGTGGCTCTGGGGTTTGAGCTTTCCCTTGAAGGCCAGAAGGGTAGCCCAGAGTTCTTATGGAGGTGACACTTGCTGCTCCTTGCACTTGGTGTGATATCTTGGAAACAGGCCCTCTGCCCAAGCTCAGATCAAAGGATGTGCTTGTTTTGGATGCTCTTCAACTCCTTGGCTTTTAGAAGTCAAGGAATAGTCAAGGACATGGAGGGGAACTTTGCCAAAGCGTTACTGCCCAAGGTGACTCTTTGTGTGCCTCTGAATGTTTCAGAGCCAATGAGAGACTTGAAGTGGCCAACGCAAAGCTCTTTTGTGAACGCCAGAGAAGCAAATCTGCAGCCACAATCAGCGATGTCAGCAGACGTCTGGCTGCAATTCCACCTCTGGATTCAGCTGGCCTGGGACACCTTGGGAACCATCTGGGACTGGGCAGAACTCCCGGCCTCAGAACACAGCCCAGCCACGTGTGGTAAAGCCGACGACTTTTGGTCAGCAGGTTGGTACAAATTTTCTAATATGGGAAAGGACAGAAAATGTTGAAATGGAAGCACTGAGCTGTGTAACTCCATTCTTTGGGAGCCACCCAACCATTGTGCCAGGCAAGATGGAGCCTCCACAGGGGCTGCAGAGGAGCCGCCAGGCCCGCCCCAAGCTCAGGGCTTCATGTGGCAAAGCCCCCCTGCCAGGGCAGCAGCACAGCCTGCAGGGGATGGGGCTCCCACAGCACAAGGGCCAGGACCATCTTGCCTGCCTTGATGGCAGAGCTGGGCAGGGAAATGCCAAGGAAGGGATGGCACAGCCAAGGACGGGACAGGGGGATGAGCCTCCCTCTCCTGGGGCAGCCGCTGCTCGGCCCCGCTGCAGCCCCAGCATCTCCCCTGCACAGCCCTGGCCCTGCAGCTCCTGCTGCCACGTGCCCGGCAGCATTTGCTGGGGGAACCAGGAGACCCTGACAAAGCACAGAACCACAGAATCCTTAGGGTTGGAAGGGCCCTCTGGAGATCATCCACTCCAACCTCCCTGCCCAGCCAGGCTCACCTCAGGCAGGTCACACAGCAATGCCTCCAGGGAGCTTTGGAATGCCTCCGGAGATTCCAGCACCTTCCTGGGCAGCCTGGGCCAGTGCTCTGCCAGCCTCAGTGTCAACAAGTTCTTCCTCCTCACACTGAGGGAGATCTCCTCAAGAAATGTCCCTCTCTCCTTTCTCCTCTGCCAGGGAAAGCCAAAGTTGGAGAGTGGGAAGCCAGAGCTGACAGGCCTGGAGGGACAGGAGGCCACGCCAAGCACGCAGAAGGTGCTGGAGGGGCTCGAAGCCCATTTCCCCACTGAGACCTGGGCCTTGGACTGGAACTGTAGCATTGACAAAGGACTGTCCTGTGGGCTGTGGCAAGAGGATCTGGAACGTCCAGTGCCCTCGGAGATGCCGGAAGAGCACGGCAAAACCCAGGCATCCCGAAAAGTGCTGGAACACCAGAGCAACCCAGGGCCGCTTCAGTGCCAAGATAAGGAGGGCACAGCAGTACACAGGAGGCAGTCAGACCCCTGCAGAGCGTGTCTCCAGCTCCACCTGATGCCACCAACACCGAGGAGGAGCCAGCCACATCCCAAAATCCAGTGCTGCCCCAATGGTGGCAGGCCTGGCCCAGCCATACCAGGGAGCAGCACCCAGGCCAGGCTGGCACCGCCACAACCACAACCACTGCCTGTGCACTGCCTGCTCTTCCCTGGCAAGAGCCTTGGTGCCAGTGGGACAGGCAGGAGCTTGTCTGCTGCCTGCTCAGCCCCTTGGCCACTGATCTCCTTCTGCCATGGCCACTGCTTTGTTCGCGAAGCCCAGCCATGATGATGATGAATAGATTAGATAAATTATAAGATAGGAAGATAGATAGATAGATAGATAGATAGATAGATAGATAGATAGATAGATAGATAGATAGATAGATAGATAGATAGAGAAATATTAATAGATTATAATTTTCCTCAATAAAAGCTTCAATTTCACCCAGATTCCTGAGTGGTATGCATATGAACAAAGAGATTCAAATACAAAATGCTGAGATGAAGTCCAGTTTTAATTTTTGGAGGGCATTTTGATTATCTCTAGGCAGGTGACAGCAACTGCAGATGTAAAAGCTGTCTTTCCTCTGGTCTCTATATCGTTTTAAGATATAAGAACCATAAAATAGAATGGTTTGTTGTGGTTCCTTATATCTGCCATGGGACACCTGCACTGGGGGCAGAGTCTGGGATCAGCTTCCAGGGCTCTGTGATGCGAGGCCACCTGGTACTCAGAGAGCATCCAGCTGTCAGACTATTTTCAGAGAAGCTTCAGTTTAGCCCAATGAACTGTGTTCCTGTGGTTTAGAAATGGTACTCCCCAATTTAGTGCCCTCACTGAGACTCTCCTTAACCCCAGTGCTGCTCTCTCACTCTCTTTTCTGCTCCAGCCTTTCCTGGCAGGAACCAGGACAGTTGTGTGCATACAGAAACAGGACTCAAACACAAAAAGGGGAGACATAGTCCAGTTTTAAATTTCAGAGGCTATTTTTTATTTCCTCTGAGCAAGCAAAAGCTACTGCAGGTATAAGAAGTCTCTCTCTCAGGTGACCCTCCTGGGTCAGCACCTTTCCCTGGTGCATTCTGAAATCCTCCATTCCACAGGAACTGTGCCCTTTGCTCAGGGCCTTCCCTGATGCTTTCAGTCCTGAGGTGAGCAGTGTTGCTCAGAGCTCCCTGTGATCGTGGTTGGTGCCCGTGCTCATCGGCTGAGGAGCTGATTATTTTGTGCCTACCGGTATTGTGTCTGGCATTTTATTCCTCAAAGGTTCTCATTGCAGGTTTAAATTCACCTTTGCTTGATCCAATAGATGGGTGAGGGGATTTAATTTGAGGTAAGATGGTTACATTTACTTTTGATTCCTTATTTTCCCAAACCCTGTGACCAGTTCCCAGGCAAGGTTCCTTTGATTTTCCCTTCTAACAGTCTTTTCTGCTGAGCACATTGACAAGGTAAATAACCACACAAACAGAACTAACAATTAATAACCACAGTTACCAGTGAACTGAACCAGGGTCCAAACCTGAGGTTTTCATTCCCAGTTCTGAATCCTTTTCTCTGTTGAACAGTTCCCTGTAAAAGAAAAGAAAAAGGTCTGTCTGACCCCTTTTAGGGCCAACATTAAAATGTAGGAACAATCCCCTGAGAGGTTTTTTTTGTGTTCTTTGCCATGAGCGTCTTTTGCTTTCCAGGTGTCCCTGTCCAAGGGAGGATCATTGGTACAGCTCCTACAGAAGGCAGTGCCACTGATACAGGCTGACCAGGAAGGGGAGAGGGTTTTTGATCACCCTCAGGTTTGGATGTTGCTGGTAGCAAAGAGGGAGGCTGTGGATAAAAAGCTGTGGGTCCAGGACAGCCATTTACTCCCCATCGGTCATTCACCATTTTTGCAGCATCACAGAGTCATTCTCTGTATAGTTCTTGTGCCCCTTTGTGATGTGACTTGAAGTGCAACCATTCTCACAGTCTGTGCCAGCTCTCTGGGGGAGTTGTTACACTTAGAGGGGCTAATCTGGCCAGTTCATCTCCTTTGTTCTTCCAGCAGCCAGCTGGAGTTTTATTTTCCTGATGGGAGGCTGCTCATCCCACTATAAAATTCCCTTTCTTTGCTAGAGCAAGAATTTCTTTCCATTTCTCCTCTTGCCAAGCAGGGATTCCATTCACTTCCCAGTCATTGTTCTCCCAGCAGGGGAGCCACTCAGTGCCCCCTTTGAACACAGCAAAAGAATCCCTGTAAACATAGACAGAGTCAGAGGGTTCAGCTTCCTGGTTAAATCCCCTCCAAACTGCTCCTGATTCTCCTGCCTGTGCCCTGCCTTCTCCTTCAGGGACTGTTTTGTCTCCTGGATGTCCCTGGAAAGCCACAGCACGATATTTCCAAACTGCCCCTTCCTGCTCAGCTGAGGCATCAGGAAACCCCCCATCCTGCAATTGCTCTGAGTGTGGGGGTGCCCCTTGAACCACAGAAGGGGGAGAATCAGCTGTGCTATTTACAGTCACCTCATCTTGCCAGGGAGGATTTTTGTGAGCTCCTTCTGTTCCCTGAAAGATGGTGCAATAATGTTCACTTTGAGCCTTCCATTTCCCAACAGGAGCTGGCTGGGCCACCAGTCGGGGGTGGGGTTCCTGTCAGAACAGGCTTGATGGCCTTAAAAGGTGCCCTTAAAATCAGAGACTGCTGAGGGACAATTTTTTCTGGTTCCCATAAATAAGCCCTTTTCCCAGGGAGAATATCGTTTTTGGGCATCTTTGACACTGCATGAATAAAACCCTACAGACCTGGTGGGGACAAGTAGGTTTGTGCCCTAGTGTTGATGTTCTGATCATGTTGGAGCTCCAGCTGGAGCCTCACAATGCTGCAGGCCTAGAGCCCAAACACCTCATAAAAGAGCTCTCATCATGAAAGCTCTGTCTTCATAACACCTTTACATGTCATAATGGTGCTCTCCTCCTAAGCCCATAAACGTTTAAAGAGGCTCTCCTCATGAAGTCTCCTCATAAACCCCATCCACCTCACAATGGGGCAGCCTCAGAAGGTCTCTGTAGAACCCATTCACCCCATAATGGGGCAGCCTCATAAAGGCACTGTCCTCATAACCCTCACACACCTCAGAACAGTGCAGGCCTCATTAGGCCCCTGTCCTCATAAGGCCCATAAACCTCCTCATGGGGCTGTCATCATAAAGGAGATGTTCTCATAAGTGCCATAAACCTCATAAAGGCTCTGTCCTAATAAAGCCCGTGCACCTCAGAAGAGCAAACATCACAAAGGCTCTGCCCTCATAAACACCATAAATGTCATAAAAACACTGTCCTCATACACCCCATACACCTCACGATAAAAGTAGGAAGTCAGACAAACAGCAGAGGTTTTCATGAGGCTCCAGGAACATAAACCCTCACCCCTCCCTTCCAAAACAGGGGTTACAGTTTTTATAATGATTTCCACCCAATGCCCGTCCAGTCCCCGCCCCGGTTCTGCCCCGTTCTGCCCCAGGAAGGCCTGTGGGGAATTGAGTCTGGGGAAATTTGGAGCTTTGAGCCGCTGCAACTACAACTCCCGGCGTGCCCCGCGCGGCAAAGGGGGCGGGGCGGACAGGGAGAGGCACCACGCGCTGATTGGCTGAGCGGGGCGGGGTCTCTGCCGGCGGTGCGCGCGCACAGCCCCGTGGTGGCTGCCGGGAAAGCGATGGCGGCGACACAGAAATCTTCGACTCTGGGAGATCTGGCGGGGCCTGCGGTGAGTCTGGGGATGCGCTCGGGGGCTGCGGGGAGCGCGGCTGTCGGCAGGAAGGCTGGATGGCTTGGCAGAGTGGAGAGGAGGGGCTCGGGGGTTCCCGAGGAGGTTTTGAGGTCCGTGAGGGGCTCTCGGGACGTCACGGAGGGGATTTGGTGTCCTGAGGGCACTCAGAGGGGAGGGTGAAGGTGCCTGAAGGGGTTTAGGGTGTCCCTGAAAGGACTGGGAGCCTTGGAACCCTTACGGGGGAGGGGTGGGGGGGGGTGGCTGTTTAAACGCCATGGCTGCACTGCGCATGAGCCCGCGCAGTTCCCACGAGGGAACTTCAACTCCCAAGAGGCTCCGCGCGCCGCCGCCATTGCCGCTCGTGTCACAACGCCCCCTGCCGGCTGGGCGGGCCGACCGCAGGGAAAGGGAATCTTAATGCCCCCCCCCGAACCCCAGAGACCCCCAAAACTCAGCACACTGAGACCCCACAGGGAGGGAGGCTCAGGGGTCCCCTAAAGCCTATCATTGGGGTTCAGGGGTCCCCCAGTCCTCAGGGGAGTGGTCCTGGGGGTGACACCCAAAGTCTTGTGGGGTGCCCCCCCAGTGCTCCCAGTGCCCCCAGTATAGCCCAGTGACCACCCAGTGTTTCCCAGTGACCTCCCACTGCCCCCCAGTATGGCCCAATGATCCTCCAGTGAGCACCCAGTAACCTCCAGTATGGCCCAGTAACCTCCCAGTGTCTTCCAGTGTGTCCTGGTAATTCCCCAGTAACTCCCCAGTGCTCTGCCAGTACCCCCAGTATGTCCCAGTTCCCTCCCAATGCCCTCCCAGCGTCCCTCAATAACCCCTCAGTCCCTCCCAGTGCCCCCTGGTTCCCCTCAGGGGTCCCAGTATTCCCCAGTAATCACCCAGTGCCGCCCAAAGCCCTCCAAGTGTCCCCAGCATTGTCCCCAGATGCCCTTGGCCTTTCTGTGAGCGTGGGGGGTGGGGCCGTTTGGGGGGTCAGAGAGTCCAGGGGGCCCTTCTGAGGGAAGATGAAGGGTTGGGAACATCAGGGATGGGGTTTGGGGACAGTGGAATGGAGGGTGCCAAGGGGGGAATTGGGGCCATAGGGAGGCCCTGGGGACATTGGAGACACCAGGGGGGTCTCAGGACTCACCTGCTCGTGCTGTTGCCCCTCCTGTCCCCCCCAGTCCCCAGTAAGGCCCCCCAAATGTCCACTAAACACCATTTTTCCTTTAATCACCTTCCCCCCAAGATCCCTTTTACCCCCCAATGCTCCCAAGACCTCTTTTAAGTCCCCCAAATGCACCCAGAGGCCCCCAAATTGCCCCAAATCCCAATCAAACCCCTGCCAAAGAGGGATCCCCTGGTACCCTGGGACAGGAGCACAGTGGGCTGTACTGGGGGCACTGGGCTGTACTGGGAGACCCCTTATCCCCAAAGCCCCTCCCCTGGGCATCCGTGCCACGGTCTGGGAACCACGGTGGGCTTGGATCAAGGGGTGCACTTGATGATCTGGGAGGTCTTTTCCAAGCCGGCTGATTCTGGGATTCTCTGGGTGCCATTGCCAGGGCAGCACATGCTGGAGGCTCTGTCCACAGGGGATAGATGTGTCTGTGCAGACAGAGAGACAAGGGCAGTCTGCAAAGATGTGGGGTTAGGAAAGCAGGAGAAGTTGTGGGGTGGCTCTGGAAGGAGAAAGAAGCCCCCAGGCCAGTGCAAGCAGCCCCCCCTGGGCTTGCACATCATCTGCCCTCCCTGCAGGTTCCTGTGCTGGAGAGCAGGCCCTGAGGTGGCCCTGAGAAATGGCCCGGAGGTGAGCCCAGAGGTGTCCCTGAGGTGTCCCTGAGAAGAAGTGGAAGGCAGAGGTGGTGCTGAGGCAGGAGAGCCCCGTGCTGGGGAAGAGGCTGAGCTGGGAGTGCCCAGCAGCGAGAAGGTGCTGTGTCCATGCCCTGTGTGCCAGGTGAGCTGGGGCTTTGCTGCAGAGCTGCGGGCGCTGATTGGAGCGGCTGCAGCTGCTGAGCTGGTGGCACCCAGGAACACAAAGTGTGCACGGCCACGGAGCCTGCAGGGAGGAGCAGGGACAGCCCCAGGGGAGCACTGGGGGGCCGGGAACCTCTTGGCTGGGGCAGGAAAGAGCCGCTGGCCACGAGGATGGGGTGTTGGTCCCAGCCACTGATGGGGCCGAGCAGAGCACGAGGCCTCTTGCAGACACCTGGAGCAGCCTCCCACTTGCCAGCCCCACCCTGGTGGGGTGACATTGTCCCCTCCCTGCAGGACACTCCCCCTGAAATCCTTGGGGGATCCTTTTGTGTCTGTTGGTGGTTGCTGCTTCATCCTGGGGACCTGAGGGCCCCTGTGCAATCCCAGCCCTGGGGCACAATCTGCTCTCCAGATGAATCTGAGAAATCTGGTAAAGAAAGTGCCCAGAAGCTTTTGGTCTTTTGAGCTGCAAAGGTGTTTTTTTGTGGACGTCGGGAGCAGGCGGGGTTCGCACCACAAAGCTCTTGCTTGAAGATATCGGTACAAAACAGGGTAATTTATACAGTGTAACTTCTATGATTACAATACCTTACATTCATATTCATATGATTTAACCATCTAATCATACATGTTGATAATAGCTGGAGTACAGGCAGAGCTCAGGCAGAGCTTGGGGTGGAGCTTTTCTTGGCCCTCAGTTCTGGGGGTTCATCGCCCTTTCTTCATCATCGAGGCTGGGGGCTCTGTAGTCTTCCTCAGTTTGACCTCTCTGACTTTCCATTATCTTTTCCCCAGTCACTGAAGCTTGGAGAGAGCCTTGGCTTTAGGCCTATTTCTCCTATTCAAATGTCTACCTTGGCTGACTTTGCCTTAATTTCTGGCCTACAGACCCATTGTGGAAAGTTTCCAGCATTCTTCTTAAGATCAGGTCCAAGGAACGGAACAGAACAAATTTTTCTTTAGCAATTTAGGCAGAGCAGGTATGGGGGGGCTTCTCTCAGCTGAGCAAGATATTTCGGATAATTCTTTAGGCCTTGCTGTCGTTTCAAGGGGGAATGTCTGGGAAGGCGGCACCCCAATCTGAGAGTCAGAGGAGAAGGGACCCTTGGGACCCCCAACACTCCCAGCATCCCTAAGTGGGACCCCAAACATCCCAGACAGGGGGGACCCTCTGAACCCCAGAGGGGGAAGACAAGAGAGGGGGAACTCCTGGGAGAGATTTTTTTTGACTCATCTTCATAATTTATATTTCAGCTGAACCTCAGCTTTTTGCAATTTTTGAGATGGGGCACTTCTTGCTATTTCTGAGGGGGTTTTTTTGCCTAAATCTTGGTGGTTTGGGTTTTTCTGGGTGGAATCTTGGTGTTTTGGAGGTCCCCAAGAACCCTGAAGTTGGGAGATGGGGAGTCTTGGATTCCTGGGAGCTCCAGCAGCCTGGAGAGGGAGGGCAGAGACCCTGTAGAGGGGAGACCCCAAATACACACAGGACTCCCAGCAGCCCGACAGGGGGGACCTCCAGAATCCCAAAGCGGAGGGACCAGAGAGGAGGAGCTCCTGGCTGGGGTTTTTTGGGCTGAATCTTGGTGTTTTGGAGGTGTCCCAGGATGCCCAGTGAGCTCTTGAGGTGGACTTGGGCAGGGGGAACCCCCAAGGCAATGTGCTCAGCCCTTGTTTCCTCCCAGCAGGATTTGTCCTTCCCAAAGCTTGGGCAGATGGAGGAGGAGGCTGCGAGGAAGATGCTTTGGGCCCCCCAGGCAGGTGAGGAGGAAGTCAGTGCCCCTTTGGCCCTGTCTTGTGGTGCCTGTGGCAGCCGAGCATCGCCCCCGGCTGCAGGACAACCCCGCTGGTGCCGCCGTCCTGCCGGGACTGGATCTGGGGGATGTCCTTGGCCTTCCCTCTGGGCCAGAGGCAAATCCCCTGCCTGTCCTTCTTCCTTCCTGCCCCAGGCCCCGAGCTGAGGACGGAGAGCACGGAGGACAAATCCCCCCGGCAGAGCCTGCTGGGAGAGGCCGTTTTGAAGGGCTCCCCGGCGCAGGAAGGCAGCGGGGAGGAAAAGGCCCGGAGATGCCCCCGGAGGAGGGGCTGCAAAGCCAGCCCAGGGAGCTCTGAGGAGGAAAGACCCGTCCTGTGCCGGGAAAGCGGCCGGAGCTTGAGCCAGAGCTCCGAGCTGGTGGTCCCTGAGCAGCCTCCCAGCAGGGAGAAGCCCTTCAGGTGCTTGGAATGTGGGAAGAGCTTCAGGGGCAGCTCCAACCTGATCCAACACCAGCTCATCCACACTGGAGAATGGCCCTACACGTGTAGGGAATGTGGGAAGAGCTTCAGGCAGAAGTCCCACCTGATCCAACACCAGCTCATCCACACTGGAGAATGGCCCTACACGTGTAGGGAATGTGGGAAGAGCTTCAGGCAGAACTCCCACCTGATCCGACACCAGCTCATCCACACTGGGGAACGGCCCCACACGTGTAGGGAATGTGGGAAGAGCTTCAGGAGCAGCTCCTACCTGATTGCACACCGTCGCATCCATACTGGGGAATGGCCCTACACATGTGGGGAGTGTGGGAAGAGCTTCAGGGAGAACTCCAAGCTCCGCAACCATCAGCTCATCCACACTGGGGAACGGCCCTACATGTGTGGGGAATGTGGGAAGAGCTTCAGGCAGAACTCCTACCTGATCCGACACCAGCTCATCCACACTGGGGAACGACCCTACACGTGTGGGGAGTGTGGGAAGAGCTTCAGCAAGAACTCCAAGCTCCGCACCCACCAGCTCATCCACACTGGGGAGCGGCCCTACAAGTGCTTGGAATGCGGGAAGGGGTTTCAGACCAGCTCAGATCTTCTCAAGCACCAGCGGATACACACAGATGAGAAGCCCTTCCGCTGCACCGACTGCGGGAAGGGCTTCAAACAGAACTCCCACCTCGTCAGCCACCGGAGCCTCCACACTGGGGAACGGCCCTACAAGTGCTTGGAATGTGGGAAGAGATTTAAGCGCAGCTCCCATCTCCTCGTGCACCAGCGGACACACACAGAGGAGAGGCCCTTCCGCTGCACCGACTGCGGGAAGGGCTTCAACCTGAACTCCACCCTCGTCAGCCACCGGCGCATCCACACCGGGGAGAGGCCCTACAAGTGTGGGGAGTGTGGGAAGAGCTTCAGGGCCAGCTCCAAATTGACCAGACACCAACGGACCCACCAGTAAGAGAAGCCCCTCAAGTACCCCGACTGCAGGAAGAGCTTCAGCTGCTGCTCCCACCCCAAATGACCCCCCTGATGGTGAGGCAACCCCTGGAGTCCAGTGACTGTCAGTCCATCCCTTTCTATCAGAAAGGGCCAGTCCCCTTTGCCAGGGCAGGTTGTGCCAACAGAACCCTTCTTGGGGGTGTGTGGAGATTCCTGCCTTGGCTGGGGACCCCCCAAGGTCACTGCTGGAGGTTGAGAGCAGAGATCTCCCCAGGAGCATTGGTCTGGGGGAGTTCCATCCCTCTCTAATTCATAATTCTTGCTTTGGTGCCAGCTTGAGTAGAATTGCTTCAACAATTGCTTTAGTGTAGAGCACTGTCCTATCTTATGCTGTCCTACTGGTAGTTTTAGTGTTTCTATTGTGCAGTAAATAATTCTGATGAAGATCTTTTGTCTGATCATTTGTAACCCTAAATAATTAATTTCTATCAATAGATCTGATTTGCCATCCTTAAAACCTGGGGGACAAGAGTGTTTCAGTTCCACTTCTGTAATTCCTCTAAAGTGAAAGTGTTGGCATAACCCAAGGCTGAGATTGGATCCAGCAGCCCCAGCACCCCACAGTCAGTTGGGAGCTCAGGGGGGCACCCCCCCTTCCCCAGCCCTCCTGTGCCCAAAGACCCCCATGGGACTGTCAGACTTTCCAGACCACCCCCCATTTCCCACCCTCCTCCCTGTTCCTTCTAATTTTTCATGGTCCTCAATCCCCAGCCCCTCCCAGATCAGTTTAGGAGTCCCAGCCCCCACGTTTTCCCCCCTCTCTCCCCCCCCTTCCACATCATCCCCCCACTCCCCAGCCCCCTCATGCTCAGTTTGGGGGTCCCACCCTGCCTTTTCCCCACTCTTCTGACCTCTCCACCCATTTCCCATGAACCTCAGTCCCCCTCCACTTTTGGGGGTCCCACTCCCCTCCCACTCAGTTTGGGGTCCCAGGCCCCTGCTGGACTCATACTGGGATCATACTGGGAGTGACTGCAGTAATACTGGGAGTGTGTGGGAGGGACTGCAGCCATACTGGGGATGAGTGGGATCAAACTGGCTCCGTGCTGGAAGTGTCTGGATGTTACTGGGATCACCTTGGGGATCACTGGCCTCATACTGGGAGCAACTGGGACCATGCAGGGGGGCAAATGGCATCCTCCAGGCAGGGACTGACAGTGCCTGGGGCCATACTGGAGTCAGACTGGGAGTCCTTGAGAGGGAAAGGAACCATCCTGGAGATGCTGGGAGCAACTGGGACCACCTTGGGGGCAACTGGGATCCTATTGGGAGTGACTGGGATCACAGTGGGAGTGACCAGGACCATACTGGTACCATCCTGGGAGTGACTGTCAGTGCCCAGGATCATACTGGGAGTGACTGGAACTACGTAGGGTGTGACCGGGAGCAACTGGGATCATGCTGGAAGCAACTGAGAGTAACTGGGAGTGACAGGGTGCATGCTGGAGGCAACTGGCATAGACTGGGAGTGACTGGGATCACACTGATAGAAACTGGAAGCATCCTGAGCTGAAGTAACTGGGTATGATACAAGCATGCTGAGGGCAACTGGGATATACTGGGAGTGTCTGCAATGATACTGGGGGTGACTGGGACCATTTAAGTGGCAACTGGGAGAAACTGGGAGTGACTAGATCTACAATGGGACAACTGGGATTGACTGGGACCATGCTGGAGGAAGGCTGGGACCATACTGGGATTGACTGGATCTGTGCTGGAGGCAACTGGGAGCAGCTTAGCCCATGCTGGGGACAACTGGGCCCACAGTGAGGGTGACTGGGGTCATACTGGGAGTGGCTGGGAGCATTCTGAGGGCAGTTGGGACCATGCGGGTGCAACTGGGATATACTGGGAGCAAGTGGGGTCATACAGGAGGTTACTGGGATCATACTGGGAGCAACTAGGACCACACTGGGGGTGACTGGGAGTGTCTGTGAGCAACTGGAATCATGCTGGAAGCTACTGGGAGCAACTGGGAGTGAGTGGGACCACATTGGGGGCATCTCGGTTATACTAGGAGAGACCAGGAGTGACTTAGAGCATACTGGAACTGACTGGGAGCAGGCTGAGATCTACTGGGAGACACTGGTAGGGACTGGAACTGTAGTGGGGTGAGTGGGAGCAAGTGGGACCCTGCTGGGGGCAAATGGCTTTATACTGGGAGTGACAGGGAATGTCTGGGTTCATCCTGGCTGTGACTGCCACCATAGAGGGTGTCACTGGGATCATACTGGAGTCATACTGGGAGGGACTGGAACTACAGTGAGGTGACTGGGAGCAAGTGGGACCATGCAGGGAGTAACTTGGATCCTACTAGGAGAGACTAGGATCATACTGGGACTGACTGGGAGCATACTGGAGGCAACTGGGCTATACTGGGAGTGCCTGGGGGTAACTGGGATCATTCTGGGCGTGACTGGAACAATAGTAGGGGTGAAGGGGAGCAACTGTAACCCTACTGGGGGAAACTGGGATCATAGTGGGAGCAGCTGGGCCCCTATTGGTGTCCTGCTGGGGTCTTACTGGGACTGACTGCAGTAATACTGGGAGTGTGTGGGAGGGACTGCAGCCATACTGGGGATGAGTGGGATCAAACTGGCTTCGTACTGGAAGTG
This sequence comes from Pyrocephalus nanus, assembly GCA_038380795.1. Lineage (NCBI taxonomy): Eukaryota > Metazoa > Chordata > Aves > Passeriformes > Tyrannidae > Pyrocephalus > Pyrocephalus nanus. The sequence continues at coordinate 2,023,952 of CM076292.1, forward strand.
TCCGGAAGTTCCTGGGATCATACTTGAGGTGACTGGACTCATACTGGGATCCTACTGGGAGCAACTGGGACCATGCAGGGTGCGAATGGCTTCATTCAGGCAGTGCCTGACAGTGCCTGGGGCCAGACTGGACTCAGACTGGGAGTCCCTGAGAGGGAAAGGAACCATCCTGGGGGTACTGGGAGCAACTGGGACCACCTTGGGGGAAACTGGGATGCAATTGGGAGTGACTGGGATCACAGTGGGAGTGACCAGGACCATACTGGAACCATCCTGGGAGTGACTGTCAGTGCCCAGAACCATACTGGGAATGACTGGAACTATGCAGAGGGGAACTGGGAGCCAGTGGGGCCACGCTGGAAGTGTGGTGTAATTGGGTGTAACTGGGGGTGACAGGGTGCATGCTGGAGTCAACTGGCATAAACTGGGAGTGACTGGGATCACAGTGATGGGAACTGGAAGCATCCTGGGGCAGTGGAAGGAACTGGGTATGACATGCTGAGGGCAACTGGGATATACTGGGAGAGTCTGCAACCATCCTGGGGGTGACTGGGACCACACTGGGATCACTTGGACAATGCAAGAGGCAACTGGGAGCAACTGGGAGTGACTAGATCTACAATGGGACAACTGGGATTGACTGGGACCATACTGGGGGAAGGCTGGGACCATACTTGGATTGACTGGATCTGTGCTGGAGGCAACTGGGAGCAGCTTAGCCCATGCTGGGGACAACTGGGCCCACAGTGAGGGTGACTGGGGTCATACTGGGAGTGGCTGGGAGCATTCTGAGGGCAGTTGGGACCATGCGGGTGCAGCTGGGATATACTGGGAGCAAGTGGGGTCATACAGGAGGTTACTGGGATCATACTGGGAGCAACTGGGACCACACTGGGAGTGACTGGGAGTGGCTGTGAGCAACTGGGATCATGCTGGAATCCTGGCAAAGAGATTTCTTCCTTAAAATCCTCCTTTTGGCCAGAGAAGCCTCGGTGCCATCGCAGATGTTTCCTGCGCTGTTGGAGCATTCCCAGGAGCACAAATCCACAGGGATCTGCTGCAAAGTCACCTCCAGAAAGGCCAAACCAGCCCAGGGTGAGTTTTGTAGCCAAACACAACCAGGTTTGTGTTTCCAGGGTCACCAGCTCTGCCCTTCTCACCCCTCTGAGGTGGGGTGGGAGCAGCACCGAGACCTAAAAAGCCACCAGACACACCCCAAAAAAGTTGCCAGAACCCCCCAAAATTAAAAAGCCCCCTACAAATCCCAATCAGATCCATCCTTCCATCCGTGTGCTTTGCTGCTGGTTAAAAGAAGTTTGGAAATAGTTATATATATAATTAATATTGCAGAAAACATCAATATGATATGATAATCTTAATTAAACTTTAAGATAGAATAATAGAATCATAGAGTTAACTGGGTTGGAGGAGACCTCCGAGATCATCAAATACAACCCCTTTTTTTTTTAATAAAAAAATAAATTTCAAAATTTCTCTATTATTTACTTTTAAGCAACAACCCAGCTCTGTGAAATTACAACTCGCACTTTTAAAAGATGAGATTTTCACCTCATGATCATGCACAGCATTGATTCAATTGTAAAAAAAAAGGCCCTGTATTTTTTATTTATATGATCCACTCCATCTTTACTGAATAAAGTCTGAATCAGCCCCTTCCCAGCACTAGGCCTGGTGGCTCTGCTCATCAACCCTCTCTTTGGCTCAGACCCTGCATCATAGTCCAGTATCCAGATTTATTTTGTTTTTAAAGGCAAGGTGGGGTACATTAACATCTGTGTGCAGGTGACTCATTGCAGGGGGCTGTGCAGGAGGAGGCTCTAGGGTGTCTCCCTTTCAGTCCCAGAACGGCTCAGCTTGGCAGGGACTCCAAGCCCATCCCGTGGCAGCCCTGCCCCAGCAGGGCCATCTCGCAGCAGCCGATGCGGCTCCAAGGCCGGGGCCCCCCGGCCGGGACCAGTGCCGGGCCCGGGGCAGCCAAAGGTGTGGGAGCGAGAGGAGCCGGGCCCGGGGCAGCCAAAGGTGTGGGAGCGAGAGGAGCCGGGCCCGGGGCAGCCAAAGGTGTGGGAGCGAGAGGAGCCGGGCCCGGGGCAGCCAAAGGTGTGGGAGCGAGAGGAGCCGGGCCCGGGGCAGCCAAAGGTGTGGGAGCGAGAGGAGCCGGGCCGAGGCAGCGCTGCTGCGGCAGCGGCTCCTTCCGAGCCCGCCGGGGCTCAGCGGGAAGGAGGAGCCCGCGGGCAGCCGCTCCCTGCGCGGCCCCTGCGGAGGGGACAGGGCGGGACGAACCCGCCGGACCCCCCTCCCGCCCCCTCCAGCCGCGCCGGGGCCGCGTCCGAGCTCCGGCACCGCCTGCCCGAGTGCCCGCCCGCCCGGGCACAGAATGGCAGCGCTTTGCGGGAAACAGCCCTGGCCGTGTGGCCGGAGCCGCTGCTTTAGCAGTGCCAGCCCTGGCCGTGTGGCCGGAGCCGCTGCTTTAGCAGTGCCAGCCCTGGCCGTGTGCCCGGGCTGGCGGCAGAGCCGGCAGTCGCTGCTGCCCTGAGCCGGCTGCAGCTCCGGGTGAGCCTGAGTTGCAGGCACCGGGAGCCGAGGCTGAGCCCGGCACAGAGCAGAGACCCCCCTGCAGATTTGGGGGATCCCTGGGGGTCTATAGGGCTCTGGGGGGGTGCTGTGGGAGTCTGGGAGGGTCTAGAGGGTCAAGGCCTACAGGGGACTCTGAGTTCTACAGGGGTCTGTGGGGACCTATCTGTAGGGGTTTGGGGGGGTCTCTAAGACCCTACAGGGTTTATGGGGTATTATAGGGCCTGTGGGACCCTACAGGTGTCTGTAGGGTCTGTGGGAGGGAAAGGAGGGGCTACGAGTGTCCATGGGAGTCTGGGGGGTCTCTATAGGGTCTAGCTGGTTCTATAGGGATCCATAGGGTCTGTGGAACCTGGAGGGGTCAGGATGGTCTGTGGGGGTCTCTGGAGGTCCTGACCCAACCCCCAAACTTCCCCCTCTCCCCACAGGGCAGGGCATCCACTGGTTCCCCTGGAAAGGCTTCAACGTCTCCATCCCCTTCACCGAGATGAAGCTGCGGCCACAGCGCCCCTGAGGGGGCTGGGGGGGCCCCTGGGCACGGGGGGGCAGAATTTGGGGTGCAACGGGGTCTTCTGGGGGCTTGGGGGGGTTCCAGGTGGGACTTGGGGAGAGATCGAAGGTGAAAGTTTTATTGGGGGTTAATAAAAGCTGACAGTGACCCCCCCACCCCCCGTGCCACGGTGATCCTGGTGTTTGGCAGGGGGAGAGCAGGGAGAGGGGGCAGGGGGCAAACCCATCTCCCCCCAGACTTTTTAAAAGCCTTAAAGGTTTTAAAAGGTTTTAAAAAGCCTTTAAAAAGGGGGTTATGAGCTCTCATGAGTGCCCAGAGAAAGAGTCACATGCTCGGCTCTGAGAGAAATTCTTTTTAATGCAGTGGGAAAAAGAAGATAAAAAAAAAAAGAAGATTAAAAAAGAAGATCAAAAGAGAAGATAAAAAAAATAAAAAAAGATTAGGAAAAGATAAAAAATAAGATTAAAAATATAAAAAATATAAAAGAATATTAAAAATAGAAAGATAAAAAGAAGATAAAAATATTAAAGATAAACATATAAAAAGTATTAAAAATAAATAAAAAATATAAAAGAGATAAAAAAGATAAAAATACAAAGAGCATTTTAAAAATTTTAAGAATTAAAAAAGGATAAAAAATAGAATAAAAAATAAGATAAAAAGTATAAAAAATATAAAGATAAAAAAAGATGAAAAAAACTTTGAAAAACGTTTTTACAAAGAGTAAAATACAACCAAGAGAAGAGCACTTCACTAAAACACTTAGCACAAAGACCCATTCCAAAGGAAACCCCCACTAAAACACTCCATGTACCAGCTTTAGTAAAGCACAATTCATTGGTTTTAAGTTACTCACAAGAGGAAAAGTAAAAGGAACCAGATTAAAAGGGGTAAAGAGAGAGAGGGAGAGAGAGAAAGGAGAGGAGCAAAGTTCCCGACAGGATTCCTTGACTCACATGGTGCCGGCTGGAGAGGGAGAAGAGAGGAGGAAAAAAGCGTGACTGACTCACAGGGTTCAGGCTGCAGGAGGGAAGGAGAGAGAGAGACCACATGGAGTCTTTACAGAGTTCAGTTTTCCCTCCCAGGGAACGAGCCTTGCCACGTTCCTGCACCTCCAGGCCCCGCCCTTCCCCATCTCCTCCCTCCTCACTCACGATGAGTTGTTTTCCACCCCTCTGTCAATAATTCAGTGAAATTCCCACCCAGGATCTCACACACCCACCCCGTGGCCCGGGACCTGCACCCCGGGCAGAGGGATGGGCAGCACCCTCCCCTCGGATACAGCCCCAAAACACCCCTGGGACCCCCACCCTGCTGCACAAACCTCCCCCAGGAGCGACCCGGGGCTCGGGGGCTTCTCCCCGCCCCAACAATGTTCAAATCCTCGTTATAAATACGGAACCAACGGCCAAACCTGCATTTTACAGGCACTAAAGAACCCAACCCAACAAGTGCCCCCGGTCTGGTTTCTTTCCCAGTCCCTCGGGAGGTGACAAAAACCCCCAGGGAGCTGCACACACGCACCCACATCTTTCCAGGGGGCTGGAGACCCGCCTGGAGATCCCAAACCCACTGCAAGAGGGACCTTTTGAGGGTTTGGGTCTCCCCCAAACCTCACCTGTCCTGCCCCACCGCGAGCTGCAGCTCAGGGGACTCTCCGGAACGCCGGGGCACAGCTCTGGGACACCCAAAATGGGACAGTCCTGGGCCGTCCCAGAGACCTGGGGAAGGGACAGAAAACATTCTGGTTTTAGGGCCAGGCTGGTGGGACGCGCCCATTCCCTCCTGCCCCACTCCCACCCGCGGCACTGCAGAGCTCTGCCGGCACCCGTGGGGGGGCTCGGGGACACCCCCTGACCCAACAACCCCCCCCTGGACGTGGCCACAAAGTCCCCAACAAGGGACTTCAGGCCAGGAGAGAGGCTCCCCCCGGCCACAACAGCCCCCACTGAGCTGGAACTGCTCCTGCCCCGCGTGGGGACCGAGCAAAGCCCGACCCGTGCCCCGCTCCTGCTCCTCCTCCTCCCGCCGGCTCAGGGATTGGGATCGACGGGAACTCGATTGCCCAGAGTCTGGAAAAGCTCCACGCCGACCTTCTCCCCCCCGCCCCCTTCCCGAGGGACTCCGGGGGCATTCCTGGGCCTCAGAGTAATCCTAGAGCTAAAGCGGTGAGAGACATCAGCTCCGCTCAGATAATACATGCCAGCACTCATCCCCGGCCCAGGCGGGGCCCCGGGGGGCTCCTTCCCACAGCCCCGGCCCGGGGAGCAGCTCTAGGGCCGGGGGCTCCGTGCCCGGGGGGCTCCGTGCCCGCAGCATCCTCCGCCTGCGGGGAACCAGCCGCGCCCCCCCGGGACCCCCAAAGCTCCGCACCCCCCGGGACCCCCAAAGCTCCGCACCCCCCGGGACCCCCAAAGCTCCGCACCCCCCGCCCGCTCCCGCACCACGCGGCCGCTCCTACCCTCGGCTCCGCTGGAAGTGACGCCCGACCGCGGGAGGAGCTGCCGGCAGGATCCACCCCCGAACGGCTCCGTGCTCGTCCATCCCCCTCCCGCGATCCGCCCAATCCCCGTCCCATCCGCCCCCACCCCGCTCCAGTCCGCCCAATCCCCGTCCCACCCTCCCTGCCCGCCCCGCCCCGCTCCAGTCCGCCCAATCCCCGTCCCATCCTCCCCCATCCTCCCCCCCCCCCGCTCCAGTCCGCCCAGTCCCCGTCCCATCCTCCCCCGTCTACCTCCGTCGCCACGCCTTCGCCTCCATCTTCCTTCGGCCTCCTTAATCTCCATCCGTCCCAAATCCCATCCCTCCGCCTCCATCCCCGTCCCACCCGCCCCCATCCGCCTTCTTCCACCTCCACCCGCATCCATCCCCGTCTCGTCCACCTCCATCCGCATCCCATCCGCCTTCATCCGCCCCATCCCCTTCCCTTCCGCCTCCATCCGGATGTATCCCCTTCCACCTGCCTTCATCTTCCCGCCTCCACCTCCATCCCATCCGTCCAGTCCGCATCCCATCCACCTCCATCTGCCTTCATCCACATCCCATTTGCCCCATCCCCATCCCATCTGCCCAATCCCTATCCCACCCACCTCCATCCACCCAATCCCCATCCCATCCACCCCTATCCACCTCCATCCCCATCCCATTTGCCCAATTCCCATCCCATCCACCTCCATCCGCCCCCATCCCATCCCCTGTCCACTCCCAGCCCCCCCAGCCCCACCGGGTCCCATCACCCCAACAAAGAAATCCATCTTGTTATAAGTTACTTCTTTTCTTGAATTTTGAAGACGGCAAAAATACCTGCAGGACAAAGAAATATAGCAAGAGATTTTTATTGCAGTGCTGGTTACCCATTTCCAGCACTGGGTGCACCTCTGGACTCTACAAAGAGCACACCGTTATTTGAAAATTACACTTTTTTGTACCCTTCGATATCAGCTGTTGAATATTCATTCATTGTCCGTTTGTTGCCTTAAAAGGTAATTTTCCTGCTTTGGAGGTGGGTGTTACCTTTTGGCTGGTTGTAACATATCTCCCCTGAGCTCATACAGGGAGGTCTTGCATCATCCCCAAGGTATGCGGGGTCTCTCTGTGTATCCACATGGCACAGAGGAATACATTTTTGTTTATAATTTGTTCCCTGTTCCCGGCCGCAAAAGATTCCTTGGTGTTAGGTCCAGGCAGGACCCTTCACCTTACAGCTTCCACGGTACGCCTATAAGTTAGTAAATATACAGAAATAGTTCTTTTGTTAGTACCCTCTGTTTATTTTAATTTGCTTGGAATAAAACCGGGTTCGTCTACTTATCACACATCTTAAGGCACAAAAAATGGAGTCACTTTTAGTTTTTCTCTCCAACCAACTGGGGTCGATGAAAGGCCCCAAACCCACCGTGTTTCCCACAGATCTCAGGAACTGGGGCCCTGCATTCCCTGTGCCATAGCCAAACAAAAAAATCAGAAATAAATTTAAAAATCCAAATTTGGGGATCCTGTGGGTTTGCCAGGGATCCCAGGGACACAAACATGGGTGGGACTGGCACAGGAGGGATCCAGGGATCCCAGGTACACAAACACCTGGCACAGGAGGGATCCAGGGATCCACCAGGCACAGCCTGGGGTGGCTCCAGGGCAGTAGAATTTGGGGGTTTTTAGTGTTTCAGCTCCCAATTCTGCCAGAAGTAGCTTTGGCAAATTGCTCCCACAGCTGCAAATCCACTTTGCAGTCTCAAAATTGGGATAATCTTCCCCAAATTAGTGGAAGCTTCTCCAGGTGGAGCTGCTGGAATTGTGCTGCCCAGAGCCTTTTCTTGGAGGGGTGGAGGGAGCAGGAAAAACACCCCAAAATTCACGCTAAATCAGAGTAATTGGAAAAATTTCAAAGTCCCAGCCTCCCTGGCCGTGCGGGAGGATGGGAGATGGATCTGTGTGATGGATGTGTGTCATTCAGTTCCTGGCAGGACTGAAACTGGGACTGATAACTTTCAGGTTGTAAACAGCTGCTTTCTGTCCTTGGAGAGGGAAAAATTCCTGGCTAGTGAGAACAGTTGGAATTTTAAAGTCAGCTGTAAAAGGAATGTCAACTCCCCCAGGATCAGCAGTGACACAACAGCAGCTGTGCCCCCTGTTCCCTGAGACCTGTTTGGATCTCCTCCATCCAGCCACGAGGAATGCTGGAAAGATGGGAAAGGTGAAGGTGAAGGGTTTGCTCAGTGGAATTCAGCCTTTCCCGCTGACTAACGAGCTGGAGCCAAGAGAGGAATTCTGGCCCAGAGCGATTTCTTGGCGACGACGCTGCAGGAAAAGCGCTGGGGATTAGGGGTGTCCGTGGAACAAAAACGAGGAAATATGGCTGTGTTTGTTCTTATGGGAAAAAAAAAAAAAAATACCTAAAGAAGTGAATCACTGCAGACTGAGCCCCACAGCTGTTCCTGCAGCCTTTGCAGGGTAATTAACACTGATTAATTAACCCATGTGCCTTAAGTGCTGGTGAGAGCTCAGCCGAAGCACCTGCCCGGCACGTGACAATTTGAGGATCTCCCCGATTTAAGGGGAAGGACTGTTGCTCTCAGCCTCCAAACCTTCCCACCCCGTGGCCATCCTGACTGCAAACTGGATCCAGTTGCAAGCTGTCGATCCTGGCTGCAGTTACTCAGCTGCTAAACTGTGTCCCCAAGTGATTCATCCGCACGGTGAAACCCCCCAGGGACGGGGATTTCCCCCCCACAGCCCTGTGCCAGGGCAGGAGAAATCTTTCTGGGAATAAATTTTCCCAAATATCTGTTTTTTACACCTTCATTTGCAAATTTAACACACTCAGGGAGCTGTGCTTGAGCAGTTCTACAGAATTGGAATCCGTCCCTCAGTTCCACGTTGAATTAAGGCTTTGCCATTTTTAAACCCCCCACCCCTGGCCCATGTTCAGCTCCTGGGGAAGAGAATTTACAGAGATCCTCCGGGATTTCCATCCTTTAGTTTACTCGAAGAATAAAAGAAGTTTTTTGTTTTGTTTTGTTTTTTTTTTTTTAGCTAAAACTTCAGTTTTAGCCAAAACCAACCACAGGGACAAGAAATAGCAACTCTGCCTTCCCAGCCCAGCAAAGCCTCTGACCTCTCCCACTGGGCAGGTCACTGCCTCCGTGTGGGAGATCAATCCTGGGGCTGGAATCTCTCCTTTGGCTTTTTCTGGTTCAGTTTATCCTTTGGGAGGGTTCAGTCACACGTGTTAATTCAATTCTACCCTCTGACACTGGGGAGGGGAAACAGCCAGGAAATACCTGGGGGAGGGAAAGAGACTTTGGCTTCATCCTCAGCAATCCCTGCTGGGTAAAAAGTGTCCCATGGTTTCATCTGTGTTTATACCTCACAGCAATCCTTTTCAATTGGCCCTTCCAAAAAAAAAAAAAACACACTCCCTCCCCAACCCACGAGGAGGGAGGAGTGCGAGGGATGTCGGTGCGGTCGGGGCGTTTCTTTCTGCAGTGAAATTCCTTCAGATCTTCCTGCAAAGAAGGAAGAAATCCTCCTCCACAAGCTGTGGGTCTCAACAGCACACTCAGCCTCACAAACAGCCCCAAATAAGCCAATCCCCAGGATTATTGCTCGGGGAATTGTGTGCAAATCCCCATCCTCTCAATTGCCGATATCTCAATTTTACTTCGTGCCAGTTGTAAATGCATTTTTTTTTTGCTGTTAGCAGTTGCTGAAATCCCATTGCTGGGGGTCAGGAATGTGCTGGGAGAGCCTCTGTGATGGTTCTGCTTCAAGCAAGGAATCAAGCAGTGAGAAAACCCCCAACTTTTATAGGTAAATGCATAAAGTTTTTGCTCTTGAACTGCAAAGCCTTTGTGTGTGTTGGGGTGGGGAGGGATGAGCTGTGATCCCTGGGGAAGGGCCTGTGCTGCTCCACCAGGCTGGGCAGGCTCTGGGACTCCTGGGAAATGCCTTCCCTGGAGGAAATCCACTGGAACTCCCCAGAGTTTTCCTGTTTTCCCCCGGTGGGGGGTGGTGGGGGAAGGTTGGTGGCTGAGTCAGGAGCAGCTGATCCCTGTCCCAGAGCCAGGGCAGGGCAGGGTAACCCTGAATAACCCCCCCTGTCCCCCCAGGGGGGAAAGCAGAGAGGATTTGGTTTGGTTTCAGCCCAAATCGAGGGGACAGGGGGACACATCCCGGGGGATCAGCCACGGGATCGTCACACAGGATGCCTGGAGGGGACACATCCCAGGGGATCAGTCACACAGGACGCCTGGAGGGGACACGGGGACACATCCCGAGGGATCAGCAGCCACATCCCGAGGGATCAGCAGCCCCAGGGTCTGGGCAGCCAATTTGGGATCGCTGTGGAATGGTGGGCACTGACCAATCCCCCCCCCCCCCCCCAGCCACACTGACACACATCAGGGGCTCCTCTGCCATCAATTAATTAATTAATCATTAATGACATTCCCGGGTCACACACATATCAGGGGCTCCTCTGTCATCAATCAATTAATTAATTAATTAATTTGCTGCGAGGGAATAGTCAGGGCTTTAATCCGTCACTCCAGGGCCCAGAGCCCAGTTTGGAGGGCCCAGAGCCCAGTTTCTTTTTCTTTTTCTTTTTCTTTTTATTTTTATTTTTTTTTATTGTTTTTATTTTTATTTAAATTTATTTTATTTTAATTTTATTTTTGTTTTTGTTTTTACTTTTGTGTTTATTTCATTTTTATTTTTATATTATTTTTATATTTATTTGTATTTTTTATTTGCTTTTACTTTTCTTTTTCTTTTACTTTTCTTTTTCTTTTTATTTCTTTTTATTTTTATTATTTTTGTTTATTTTTATTTTTACATTATTTAATATTTTTATATTTTTATAAAATTTATTATTATTTAATTTGTAACACCATTTTTCTTTATAAATATATAATACGTTATATCAATAATATATTATTGATATAATAATTTTTTATTATTTATTTTTATTTTTGTATATTCAATATTATGCTTATTACTTATATGTTTGTTAGTTTTATTTTTATATGTTTATTATATTTAGTATATATGTTTGTTATTTTTATGTATATATGTTTATTGCTATATTTATTATTTAGACGTTTGTTATTTTCATCTTTATATGTTTATTATTATATTTATTTTCTATACGGTTATTTTTATTTATCTATGTTTATTATATTTATTATTTATACGTTTGCTATTTTATTTTTATATGTTTATCATTATAATTATTATTTTTACATTTGTTATTTTCATTTTTATATGATTATATTATTTATATGTTTGTTAATTTTATTTTATATGTTTATCATTATATTTATTATTTAGATTTTTTATTTTTATGTGTTTATTATTGTATTTATTACTTATACATTATTTTTATTTTTATGTTTATTAATATATTTATTATTCAGACATTTCTATTTTTATATGATTATTATTATATTTCTCATTTATATATTTGTTATTTTTATTTTTATATGTTTATCATTATATTTATTATTTATACATTTGTTATTTTAATTTTAAAATGTTTATTATATTTATCATTTATATGTTTGTTTTATTTATACATTTTACAATCCAGGTTAAGAGACAAATCCATTTTTTGTGGATTTACCTCCCCAGTCCTGTCAGACTGAGCAGCACCAGGAATAATCTCCTCCAGGGCGAGTTTTCTGGCAGTGGCTTGGAATTCCTTCTGCTCATCCGTCAGTTCTGATGGAGAAAAAACAGGTAAAAAAGTCACAAAGATGCTCAATTTCCCCTTCTGAAACTCCCCCGAGTTCTGAGCAATGCCCACAGCACCATTAATTACCAAATTATTCCAAAGCTACTGAAAATGGAGCAGGAAAGTGCCAGGTAACAAAAGGTTTGACTAAAAATACCCATCAAACTTCTGCTGCTGCCCCCCAGAATTTGCTGTAACGGCTCAAGTGAGGAGGAATTTGTGTCACATCCCCACGTTCCTCTGATGCTGCACGGGGTTATTTTAACAAAGCAGAATCATCGCTCCGTGCTAACTCGGGCAGTGAAAAAAAACAAAACCTCAAGATAGTCAAAAGAAGAAGAAAGTCCCAGAAATACCACACGGGTCCCCCTCAGCAGTCCTGAGCCGGAAAGGGAAGAGGGGATTTGAGATTTCAAATAGTTTTAATAAAAATAACAGAAATCTATTTCAAATAAAACACCTACCTTGAAATTGCTCCTGAGCTGCAATGCTGGGTTTGGGTTTTTGAGCGTTATTTGGGTTTTTTTGGGAAGGGGGTTGTCTGTTTGTTGTTTTTTTGTCTCGTTTGCTGCCGTTTTTCCCTCCCTGTTCCCTCCCTTCCCAGCCCTGCCACACTCACCGAAGCTGAACCCGGCCCCGGGTTTGCGGGGCTGCACATTTGGGGCAGGTTTGCTGGAGCTCGACCTCCAGCCCTGCCGTGCCACGGCCCGGAGCAGCTGCTGCGGGAAAAGGAGCGTGAGGGATAAGGGAACATCCCGGGCTGGAACCTTTGGGTTCTTCCGTGGGGTTTTCACAAGCCACAGGTGCTGTAAAACGGTGTTTTCCCTTCTTGCCTGAGCTTTCTACCAAAGCGATGCCGCAGGGTAGGAAAACAAAACAAATAATCCCGGGAAACCTGCAGACAAACCTCAACGCCCCCAAGCCTTTTACACCTTGTTTGAGCTTTAACTGACAGGAAGGTGATGCAGAAAAAAAGACAGGGAATTGTAACTGTGGGAGCTTAGTGTGTTTGGGGTTTGTTTTCCTTTGGGATTAGCTGTGTTTTGTTTTTTTTTTCCTTAAGGGTGATCCAGTCCTATTGCAGTTTGTCCACCAAAAAGTTTAGAGGAAACCAGGAAAAGCCCTGAATTCCCAACAAGGCCGAAGGTGACACCCTGTGGAGAGAAACTGCTGGGTTTGTGTTAGAGACGTTCAGTCTCGTGATTCTCCTGTCTGAGGGCTGTGCAGGGTCAAGGACATTGCTGAGGTGACTCTGGAAACACCAACACCCCCAGACAGGTGGAGGTGAGGAATGGACACGGGGGGGTCACAGCAGGAGGGGCACAGAGGAGGCACAAAGGACCAAAGGTCACACACACAGAGGATGTTGTAGGTGCCCCATCCCTGCAAGTGTTCCCGGGCAGGTCGGACAGGGCTTGGAGCAACCTGGTTTGGTGGAAGGTGTCCCTGCCCGTGGCAGGAACTGAGCGGTCTCTTAAGGTCCCTCCCCACCCAGACCAGTCTGTGATTCCGTGTAGGGATCTGGGCGAGCACCTGCCTGCTCTGTCACCTTCCCTGTACTCTGAGCTCTGTCACCTCCCCTGTGCTCTGAGCTGTCACCTCCCTGTGCTCTGAGCTCTGTCACCTCCCTGTGCTCTGAGCTCAGCCTCTCGTGCCTTCCCCCAGCTCTGCCCCCGCTGTCGGGGGCCGAACCCCAAATCCCGGAGCATCCCTTGTGAGATCCGCAGCCCCCGCCGCTCGCGGGCGGACCCCCCCCCGCTGTCACCGTGACACTTGGGGCAGGTGGCCTTGGGGACACTGGAGTGGTACCGGAGGGACAGCGGGAGGGACACGGCCGGGCCGGCGCCCTTCACCTTTCCCCTAATTCGGGAATGACGGACAGAACTGGAAGTGCCGGCGCAGTTCCCCGGGGGAGGGGGCCCAGTGGATGCCAACTTAAGGGACGTTCCCAGCTCCCAACGGGACCGGCAGCACTCGGGGAGCAGCGGGCACTGACCCCGGGGGGGCAGCGGGGGCAGCAGCTCCGAGGCCGTCCCCGGGACGGGACCCCCAGCCCCAGCCCGATCCCGCCCTCCCCGTCGAGCCCCATGGCCCCGGCCCCCCCTCCGCCTCCCCCGGCTGGCGCTGAGCGCGGACATCGCGACGACGGCTCCGGCAGTGCCCGGCCTGGTTTGGGGCGGGGGGAGAAGGGCGGAGAGCAGAGTGGGACGGCCCCCTCCCCCACCCCGGAACAGGACGGTGCTCCCCCTTCACCCCCCTCCCCGAACTGGTCTGTGCCTCCCCCGAACAGCAGCGTGTGCTGCCGAACGTCCCCGTGTCCTCCTGAATATCCCCGTGTCCCCTTGAATAGCCCCGTGTCCTCCCGAACATCCCTGTGTCCCCTCGAATAGCCCTCGTGAAACCCTCAAACAGCCCCGTGTTCTCCCGAACATCCCCGTGCCCCCTCGAATAGCCCCCGTGTTTTCCCGAATAGCCCCGTGACCCCCCCAAGGACAGCCCCGTGCCCTTCACCCCGAACAGTCCCGTGTCCTCCCAAACATCCCCATGCCCCCCCAGACAGCCCCGTATCCCCTCGAACACCCCCCGTGCCCCCTCGAACATCCTCGCCCCCCGAACACCCCCGTGCGGGTTCCCAGCAGCCGATCGCGATCTCGCACGGGCTTTGTTCGGACCGTGGCCGGTTTTTCACTTCGGTGTGGGGGGAGCGGCGAGTCCAAAGACGGGAACGGAGCTGGGGAAGGGGCTGGAAGTGAGTCCTGTGAGGAGCTGCTGAGGAAACTGGGGGGGCTCAGCCTGGAGAAAAGGCGGCTCGGGGGGGACCTTCTGGCTCTGCAACCCCCTGACAGGAGGGGGGAGCCGGGGGGGAGGGGGTCGGGCTGTGCTCGCAGGGAACAGGGACAGGACAAGGGGAAACGGCTTCAAGTTGTGCCAGGGGAGGTTCAAGCTGGACATGGAGAGGAATTTCTCCATGGAAAGGGCGGTCTGGCACCGGGAGGGGCTGCCCGGGGAGGTTTGGAGTCCCCACCCCTGGAGGTGTCCAAGGAACGACTGGACGTGGCACTCGGTGCTCTTGTCTGGTTGACAAGGGGGGGATTGGTCAGAGCTTGGACTCGATGACCTTGGAGATCTTTTCCAAACCTCAGTAACTTGATGATGCCGTGACTTTTCTCCCCTGCAGCTGAGTAAAAGTTAATTTGTAACTGCATGTTATTCCGATGTTTAACGAAGATTTTCACGTCCCTGTTTTAAATCCCGTTTCAAGGACCCTCGGGGGACGTGACTTCAGAGCTGGTAACACCCACCCCGTGTCCCCTGCACGGCAGGTTCTGCTCCACAGGTCACATTCCCGGGGCAGGAATGAGCTGCTGTGGGGAGGGTTCCAGAGGGTCGAGCTGCCGAAGGGAAGGGTGGAAACGGGAATGCCGGGGGGATGGGTGCTGGTCCTGGGATAAGGGATCACACTCATGGGATGGGTGCTGGTCCTGGGATAAGGGATCACACTCATGGGATGGGTGCTAGTGCCAGTTTGGGATCCATAAACTGGGCTCTGAGGACCTCAAACTGGGGTTTGGGCTCCTTAAACTGGGCTCCTGGGCCCTCAAATTGGGTTTGGGATCCTTAAACTGGACTCTGGACCCCTCAAACTGGACTCTGGACCCCTCAAACTGGGCTCTGGACCCCTCAAACTGTTGTCCTGAGCTCAGACTCGTTCCCCGAGGGCCAATTTCCAGAAAATTGGTGGATCCCACTCCCCGATCAGCAGAACTTCCACTCTTTTTGAGGAGGGGTCTCCCCCCCTCCCCATTTATTTTGGTATGAAGTGGCTGTTTTTGCACTCAGTGGTGGGATTTGGGGGGGCAACGCCCCCAAAAATTTCGGGCACACTCAGGCGGGGAGGTGTGGGAGGGGTTTATTTGGGGGTACAGAGAGAAAAGGGGGGTGGTGGAACCCCGAGAGGGAGACCTAGGGTCACTCCTGGAAGGGAGGAAGGGTTTGGGAGGACCCCAGGATGGGTGTTGTGGTCCTCCCTGGGCAGGGGAGACCCCAGGGTGAAGATGGGGGGTCCCAGCAGGTGCTTTGGGAGGCCCCGGGGTGGTTTTTGGGGTCCCCTGGACATTGGGGGGGTTGGGGGTGCTCAGGCGTTGGCGCCCCCTGGTGGCTGGGAGGACCCACTGCCGGATTTCAGGGTGCCCCTCCCAAAGGGGGGATTTTGGGGGGTCCCAGCGTGGCTTTCCGGGCCCCCCCGAGGTGGATTTTAGGGTTCCAGCACCCGCAGCGCGAAGTCCAGGGCGGGGGCGCTGTGGGTCAGGCACCCCATGGACACCACGTCGATGTGGGGCCCCAAAAACTGGGGGAGGGTCCCCAAAACGACCCCCCCGCTGGCCTCCACCGTCACCCCGGGGTGCGCAGCCTTGACCTGCGCCGCCGCCGAGTGCAGCTCCTGGGGGGCACGGGGGGCACCCCATCAGCGAGGAGCCTCCCACCCCCAAAACTGGGGGCGTGCAAGGAGGAACCCCCCCAAAAAATTGGTGGTTTCCCCACCCAAACCCCTCCCCCCGATCCACAAGTTACCCACCCACTGACCCCCAAAATCGGGGTCCCCTCCACTCAGAAACCCCCCAAATTGGGGTCCCCCCAACTGAACCCACGAGTTATCCACCCACTGACCCCCAAAATTGGGGTTTCCCAACCCACTGACCCTCAAAATGGGGTTTGCCCCCCCCCTTATCTCTGGGGCTGCCCCACAATTCATACAGGAGGTTCCACCTATTTTGGGGGTCCAGCCCCACGCCTGGGGCTGCCCCCCCGGATTTTGGGGGCTCACCTCGGGGGGGAGGTTGTCGAGCAGGACGATGTCGGCCCCCGCCCCCGCGGCCTCCAGCGCCTCGGCCGCGCTGGAGCACTCGACCCCCACCCTGCGGGTGAAGCCCCCGGCCCGGCGCACCCCCAAAATCATCTAGGGGGGGAAGGGGGGCCGGAGAGAAGGGTGAGGAGGAGGAATCCCAGAGGGACCCCCCCAAACCCCGATATGAGGTGAGGGGGGGGTAAAACAGGGGGTGCCCCACCCAGAATCCCCCAAATGGGGTCCCCCCCTACACTCAAAACTGGGGTCTCTCCCATTGCCCCCCCCCATCCGCACTGATCCCCTCAAATTGGGGTCCTCGCCTCCCAAATGCCCCAGTTCAAGGGTGTCTCCCTTTTCCCCCCCAAAATTAGGGTTCCCCCACCCCCACCTATCGTCCTCCGAATTTAGGATCTCCCAGCCCAGATGTGACCCCCTCATTTCCCTCCCAAACTGAGGTTCCCCCACCCATCCCCCCCAATCCAGGGGTCCCCTCATATCACCCCTCACACAGAACCCTCTAATCCGGGGGTCCCTCCCAATCATTCACCCCCCCCCCCCCCCCCAGTTCAGGGCCCCACTCAAATATTGGGGTCTCCTCCCCCCAATTTCAGTGTTCCCCCACCATCCCCGAAATTCGGGGTCCCCCAAGTTATTACCCCCCAAAATCGGGCCCCCACCTGTCCAGTTCAGGAGTCCCCCCTACCCAACACCCCCAAAAACCGAGGTTGTCTTTCTTCCCCCCCAGAACCCCTCAATTCAGGGGTCCCCCCCCCATTTTCCTCCCCAAACTGGGCTCCTCCCCCCCAAATATTGGGGTTCACCCACCCAGTCCAGGGGTCCTTCTGTCTGCCCCACCCACTGTTCCCCAATCGGTGTGTCCCTACCCAAATTCGGGGGCCCTCCACCCAGAAGCCCGAATTTAGGGGTCACCCCTCCAAATCGACGTTTTCCCCCCTCCCCCTGAAACTGGGGTGCCCCGCCCACCTTCTACCCCAAATCGAGCCCCTCCCCACAAATACGGAGTCGCCCCCTCCTCTCTCCCTCGAACTTTGGCCCCCCATATCGATGCCCCTCCCCCAAAATTTTGGGGTCCCGCTATCCCGAACCCCCCAATTTATGGATCTCTCCCCCCTCCATCAGAGTCGCCCCCTCCTCTCTCTCCCCCAAACTTTGCTCCCCCCCCAATTCAAGGGTCTCCCGACCCCTTACCCACCCTCCCCCCCAAAATTTTGGGGGCGCCCACCTTCTGGAGCCCCCCCGCCGCCGCCGCCAGCGCTCGGTGATTGTCCTTGAGCAGGAGCAGCCCCCCCCCCAGCCCCCCGCGATGGGGGTCGGCGCCCCCCACCCCCAGCGCGTATTTCTCCGCCTCTCGGAAGCCCGGCGTGGTTTTTCGGGTGCCCGCCACGACCCCGCCCCACCCGTGACCGCGGGCCACCCCCACGGCCCTGGCGGCCATCGAGGCCACCCCGCTGCAGCGCCCCAAAATGTTGAGGGCCACCCTCTCCCCGAGCAGCACCCCCCCCGCGGGACCCTCCACCTCGGCCACCACCGCCCGCCCGGGGGGCAGCGACCCCCCCTCGGGGACCCTCCAGGTGACGCGGCACCCCGACACCCCCAAAACCGCCTGGGCGAAGGGGGTCCCCGCCAGGACGCCCCCCCCGCCCTTGCTGAGGAGGTGGGCGCGGGTCGGGGCGTCCCCCGCGACCCCCAGGGTGGGGTCGGGCCAGGGCGCGTCCTCGTCCAGCCACGCGCGGGCGAGGCACGCGAGGCGGGGGGGGGGCGGCGGGGGGGCCCAGTGCGGGGCGGGGGGCTCGCAGGTCATCGTGGGGGGGTCCTGGGGAGAGGGAGGGAGGGGGGTTATTGGGATTTGGGGCCGGGGGAGAAATTTTGGGGGGCTTTGAGGGGGCGGCTGGAGAATCGCGGGGGAGGGGGTGGTTTAGAGGGTTGTTAGAGTCGTTGGAGGGAGGTTTTTGGGGAAAATTGGGGTTTTGGGGGGTTATTGAGTGCTAGGGAGTTCCTGGAGGGTTTTGGGGTCCTTGGAGGGATTTGGGGGGCGGGGGGGGCGGTCCTGGGGACATTTGGGGAGGTTATTTGGGTGCGGGGGGGTTTGGGGAGGTTTGTTGGGGTGCTAAGGAAGGTCCTTGGGCTGCTCCAGGGGCCCTGGAAGGAGGAGTTTTGGGGTCCTTCTGGGGATTTTGGGGATGTCCTGGGGCGATTTTGAAGAGGCTATTGGGGTCCTGGGAGAGGGATTTGGGGGGGATATTGGGGGTTTCGGAGGGGGAAGGGGGTGGTTATGGAGTGCTAGGGAGTTCCTGGAGGGTTTTGGGGTCTTTGGAGGCATTTTGGGGGGGATCGTGGGGGGATTTGGGGAGGTTATGGAGCTCCTTGTGGCGTTACTGGAACGATCTTGGGGAGTTATTTGGGTGCTTGGGGTGATTTTGGGGTCCTGGGGGAGTCTGGGGAGGT
Source organism: Pyrocephalus nanus (assembly GCA_038380795.1). Classification (NCBI taxonomy): domain Eukaryota; kingdom Metazoa; phylum Chordata; class Aves; order Passeriformes; family Tyrannidae; genus Pyrocephalus; species Pyrocephalus nanus. The sequence continues at coordinate 2,042,597 of CM076292.1, forward strand.
TCTGGGGGGGATCTGAGGGGTCATTTGGGAGGGTGTTGGGGGTCCTGGAATTGGTCTTGCAGGGGATTTTGGGGTCCTGAAGGGATTTTGGGGGTTTATTTGGGTCCTGGGGGGTATTTTGGGGCCCTGGGGGGGAGACCAAATGTGGGTCCTGCCCCATAAAGACCCCCAAATGTGGGTCCCCCCAGCTGTGTTTCCTCCCCACAAATGTCCCTCCCTCCCCCAAATCCAACCCCCCCCACCTCCAGATGTGGGACCAACCCCCACAGACACCCCCCAGTGTGGGTCCCGCACCCCCCCGACCACCCAAAATGTGGGTCTCCCTCCTGCCCCTCCCCCCCCCAGCCCAGGGGGGTCCAAAGTCCGGCCCTGATTGGCCACATCGCCCACCCCTCCCCCCCTCCGCGCCCAAGTGTGGGGTGGGGGAGGGGCACCCCACTGACCTGTCGCGACTCGGGGGGCGACTGAGCGGAATTTGGGGGGTGGTCAGGGGAGTTCTTACCTGCGGGGTGTGGCCAACCCCGCCCCCAAAGCCCCGCCCCTTCACTGTGATTGGCTGTCCTGGGACTTCCCCCCCCCAAAAAAAAAAAAAAAAAGACCAAGCAGGTTTGGGGTGGGGGAAGGTGAAATTATTGACAGAAATTAAGCAATGCCGGGGGGAGGACAGGGGAGGCTGGGGGGGAAACTTGGGGGGCACCCCAAGGTGCTGAGGGGGACTCAGGGTACTTGAAGGGCACTTGGTGCCTCTGGCAAGGAAGGGAACAGCCTTAACAGACTGTTACTGAGGCACTCCTTGGATGAGCTGCCCCCCAAGGTGGTGTTCCTGTGGGGCCAGGCAGGGAAGGGCACACAGAGATGAGCTGTTTGCAGGGGCAGGGATGGTCGAGGGTGGGAAGTTGGGAGCAGAGAAGAAGAAAAGAAAGATAAGATGAAGCAAAGGGAATATTCAAAGCTGTTTTTGGGGGGAGCTGCCAGGCAGCCCTGGGGCTGAGCAGCAATGCCTGCAGTGGGATGAGAGACTCACCTGAGCAAACCTTCTCGTGGGCTTCAAAGGCCACTGGGAACATGAGTGGTTTTCCTCCCACCATGAAGAGAAGGTCTGTGGTCAATGGACAGAGACAATTGTTCATGTGCATCCCAGTAATGTCCCACTGCTGGGCACAGAGGGGTGACAACAGTGACTGAGGGGCTGCCAGGACAGCTCCAGACCCACTGGTGACTTCTGGGCCTGGTCATCCAGCCAAACTTCCATCCTTTCATCATCATCCACTGCTTCAGTCTGGCTGGGAGATGATGGGAGGCCCAGGGCCAAGGCCTTCCCAAAGTCCAAGGGTGCCCCATTCCCTCCTTTCTCCTCCCAAAAAACACTTTCTGCTGCGTTTTTCTTTGCCCTCGAGCGCCTGGGGATGACTGTGGGAGGGCTTGTCCTGTCACCTTCCCAAGGACTGAGGGGGAGCTGACCAGTCCCTAATTCCCCCTCCTGAAGCCAGATTGGGCATTTTCCTTCTCTGAGGGCTTGGAAACCTCCCTGACTGCTCTGCCTTTCCTGAGACAGCTGGGAGAGGTCTCATGGTAAGAGCAGCCAGGCCCCTGGGCCTGTTTAGGAGACAACCAGAAGAGATTCCTCCCTGCAGGATCCCGGCTCCAGCTCAGCTTTTCAGGGTGGTTTTTCCTCCGTGTCACGAGTCCTCTGTTCCACAGGCTGGAGCCACCCCAGCCCTGCGGGGTGTCACCTGCTCTGCCCCTGCCTGAGATGCCCCCCCGAGGCCTGAGGGGTGGGCACGGGGGGCTCTGTGCACAGAATCACATCCCAGGGCTGCACCCTGGGGGGATTTTCCCAGGAAATGTTGCTGTCGGTGAGCCCAAGGCACTGTTTGTCCCACAGCCTCTCGTGCCACCTCCCCCTTCCCCAGGGAGCTGTGGGTGTTTGTGCCCACTCAGGTTCATCTCCCCACACCAGCACCACGTGTGTGCTCACCCCTCCTCTGCCCAGTGCGAGCAGGGACTTCTGGTGGCGCCGGTTCCACGTGGGGAGTGACCAGAGTGACCCCTTTGCCTGTCCTGGACACTCTGCTGTTGGTGTTGCTGCTGTCACTGCTCATTTTCAGATTGCATCGCTGTTCCCAGGGAACTGTTCTTATCCCAAGCCGGGACCTTTCCCTTTTGTCCCTCCAAGTTCTCCTCTCAGTCCCTCCACAGAGGGAGGGCGGGGGAAGGGAGTGGGTGAGCAGCACGTGGTCTGGGGTGTCCCAGTGGGAACAGTAAACTGGGGAACACCAAACTGGGGAATGCCACTCCTAAACTACAACAGCTGCAAAAGGCCAAATTTGTTTGGTTTGAGTTCTCAGAGTCAATTTTAATTTAAAGGTTTTTCACAGCTTTAAATGGTCTGTTAAGGAGGTTTTTTTCAGGTGTAACGAATTTGCCAAAGAGTTTTTGCAGTTTTGTTAAAGATTATCCTCTTTTTAATTCTTTGCTGGTTTGCACAGTAGTAAAATTACGCCCTTGTTACTTAAAATTGATGTCTGTGTGTCTTGTGCTGATCCTCATCCCCTGGAAAAACACCCCTCCAGGCCCTTCACTGTTCCCATGTCCCTCCTTTGGACACTCTCTAATGTCTCTCTTCTTGTGTCACCCAGAAGTGCCCCCAGGACTCAAAGAGAGGCCACCCCAGTGCAGAGCAGAGAGGGACAATCCCCTCCCTGGCCCTGCTGGGCCTGATGACCCCCAGGACAGGGTTGGCCCTCCTGGCTCCCCAGGGCACTGCTGACTCGTGTCAACCTGGCCACTGACCAGGACCCCAAGATTATTTTCCACAGGGCTGCTCTCCAGTGTCTCAGTCCACAGCGTGTCTCTACATCCAGGTGCAGAATCCAGCGCTTGTCTTTGTCAGGTGTCATGTGGTCGGTGGTTGCCAAGTCCTCTGATCTGTCAAGGTCTCTCTGCAGGGATCCCCTGCCTTCCAGGGAGCCAACAGCTCCTCCCAGTTTGGCGTTGCGGACAAAGCCCCTCAGTGTCCCTTCCAGTCCTGTGTCCCAGTGGGGGCAGGGAAGGCAGATGAGCCTGCAGAAGAGCCCCTGGGGCTCTGTGCTCCAGGTCAGCAACAAGGCTGCAGCTCCAGGCTGTGGGGTGTGCTCTGCAGAAGGGCAGGGGAGAGCCCCCGGCCCAGGCCCGGGGCAGGGAGAGCCCTCGGCCCAGCCTGGGCCCTGGGGCTTGTCCTCACCAAGCACTCACCAATTCTCCGTGTTTGCAACGTCTCCACCAGCTGCTTGAGCTCCTTCCACTTGAGGAGCTTTGCTGAGGCCAGGAGGGCTTCCCTGGAGACCTGCAGAACAGCAGAAGCTGGGAGGTGGCACCAGGGCCTGGGCAAGGGGACCTGCAGTGATCCTGCCCTTAGGAAGCTGGGACACACCCCTGCAAAAGCATCTGGGGGTCTCTGTCTGGGGACAGGGATTGAGGCTCAAAGCCCTCCAACACCTGTGGGGACACGTGTGTTCAGGCCTGGGTGGCCATGGGCTGCTGCCCAGCCCTGCTGGAGCAGGTAGGGCAGGGGTTGGGCAGGGCCATGGCAGCGTCTCTCGTGGGGGTTTTGCAGGGACCCTCCCCACAGGCTGCAGAGCAGGAGGGTTGCCCACGATGCCCAGAGCCCCCATGGGGTGTCAGCTCCTTCACACACTTTTTTGGGTCCATGCTCAGCCTTGCAATCTGTACCTGCACGGCGATGGCACTGCCCTCCTCCCTCTCCAGGTGCCCCAGCACATTTTGGAGGACCCCCCCAGGGCCTTCACTGCAAGAGGTGAATTGTTGTGCCACAGGAGGTTCACCAAGTCTGGCAAGAGGACCTGCATTTTTGGGGCCTGTATGAAAGACAGAGTTTCCATCTGATGAGAAGTTCCGTGCCTGAACAGCTCACCAGGCAGCCACCAGGCCCCATCCTGGCAGGGAGGGCTTTGGGAGCACTCAGCCCCCATCCTGACACCCAGCACAGGCCACTGCCTGACCCACAGCCCCAGAGCCCGGCTGGGACACAGCTCCCCCTGACATTCTGCATTCCCATTGTTATGTCACTGAGCATGGCAACCATTGTGCATTCCCATTGTTATGTTGGTTACCATGGCAACCATTATGCATTCTCACTGTTGCAGTCAGTTACCATGGCAACTGTTATGCATTCACACTGTGACATCGGTTACCATGGCAACTGTTATGCATTCCCATTGTTACAAGTTGTTACCGTGGCAATCATTATACAATCTTATTGCTACGTTGGTTACCATGACAACCATTATGAAGTCTAATTGTGACTGGGTTACCATGGCAACCATTATGCATTCTCATTGTTATGTCGGTTACCATAGCAACCACTATGCATTCGCATTGATATCTTGGTTACCATGGCAACCATTGTACCTTCTCATTGTGATGCCTGTTACCAGGGAACCATTATGCATTGTTATCTTGGTTAGAATAGCAACCATTCTGCATTCCCATTGCTATGTCGGTTACCATGGCAACCATCATACATTCCCATCACTAAGCTCAGTTACCATGGCAACCATTATGCATGCCCATCATTACGCCGGTTACCATGGCAACCATCTGTAACACACAGATAATATAGAAATGCCAAAAAATGTTACTCGATTGTTTCTGCCTGTCAAAAACTTCCTATCAAACATTCTCTGTCAGCTCTCTTCCAAAAGTTCTCACCAGGACTTCCCACAGGACTTTTCCTGCCAAAAGATCCTGCCATTGTTTATGGTTATCATATCTCCTCCAATATCTCAACTGGCTACGTGACAAGAAACCACGTACAACCTCCTGTGAACACTGTGAAAGTTGAGGACAAATTCTGGAAAATCAGGGAGAGGAAAGGGAGAAGAACTGGTGACTGTAGCCGAGAATCTCTGCCCACCTCCCCTCACCTTTTCTCCGCCACCGCGTGCTGCCTGCCTGCCACCGGAGACTGGAACTGTGCCGGCCTGGAGAGAGCTGAGACCACCGTGCCACATGTGGGAGTTCTACCTTGTCCTTCTACCCTGACCATATTTCTGAGGGCCCAAAGCTTCGGCTGAGCTGAGACCCTGCACGGCCTGGGACAGGGGCGTGAGCAGTGAAACCACCCATGGTGCATTGCAGAGAACTAAAGCTGTCAGACCCCCTGCAGCTACAGAGACAACATCGAAAAGCTGCAGGGACAGAGAAAAAAAGGAAGAAACTGCTTCTCTTCCCCCACACACACACCAGCACAGTGGGAAAAGGAAGTTTTCAGTGGTATCTTTTCTCTGCTTCTAGAAATAATCTTAGCAGTTTCCAACCTTTTCTTACTTTTTCCTCGTTCTCTTTGCATCTCTTAACAATAATAAAATCAGTTTTTGGTATCAAGAAACACTTGTATTTTAGTTTTGCTCAAGGGAATATTCAAATCTGAAGTTCTTTCTGCAATATTTAAGCCGATTGTAATGAGGAACCATGGAAAAGGGTGAAGGGTGGAAAAGGGGGGGTGGTCTGGTGGGTCTGATGGTCCCATGGGGGTCTTTGGGCAAAGGAGGCCTGGAAAAGGGGGGTGGTCCCTTGAGCTCCCAACTGACTGTGGGGTGCTGGGGGCTGCTGGATCCAATCTCAGCCTTGGGTTATGCCAACAGGTTCAGTTTAGGGGAATTACAGAGGTGGGACTGAACCACTTTTGTCCCCCAGGTTTTAAGGATGACAAATCAGATCTACTGACAGAAATGAGTTATTTAGGGTTACAAATGAACAGACAAAAGATCTTCATTAGAATTATTTACTGAACAATAGAAACACTAAAAATACCAGTACTACAGCATAAGATAGGACAGTGCTCTACACTAAAGCAATTGTTGAAGCAATTCTACTCAAGCTGGCACCAAAGCAAGAATTATTCATTACAGATGGATGGAACTCCCCCAGACCAACGCTCGTGGGGAGATCTCTGCTCTCAACCTCCAGCAGTGACCTTGGGGGGTCCCAGCCAAGGCAGGAATCTCCACACACCCCACAAGAAGGATTCTCTTGGCAGAACCTGCCCCTGGCAAAGGGGACTGGCCCTTTGTGGTAGAAAGGGATGGACTGACAGTCACTGGACTCCAGGGGTTGCCTCACCATCAGGGGGGTCATTCAGGGTGGGAGCAGCGGCTGAAGCTCTTCCCGCAGTTGGGGCATTCGTGGGGCTTCTCTTATTGGTGGGTTCGTTGGTGTTGGGTCAAGGCAGAGCTGTGGGCGTAGCTCTTCCCACACTCCCCACACTTGTAGGGCTTCTCCCCAGTGTGGACGCGCCAGTGGGTGATGAGGGTGGAGTTGTGTTTGAAGCCTTTCCCGCAGTCGGTGCAGCGGAAGGGCCTCTCCTCTGTGTGTGTCCGCTCATGCCTGATGAGAGTTGCGCTGCTCTTAAATGTCTTCCCACATTGCAAGCACTTGTAGGGCCGCTCCCCAGTGTGGATGAGCTGGTGGTAGCGGAGGTCAAAGCTCTGGTTGAAGCCCTTCCCACATTCCCCACACTTGTAGGGGCGTTCCCCAGTGTGGATGCGACGGTGTTTTTTAAGGGTGGAGTTCTGCCTGAAGCTCTTCCCACATTCTCCACAGGTGTAGGGCATCTCCTCAGTGTGGGTGTGCCAGTGGGTGTGGAGGCTGGAGCGGATACTGAAGCGCTTCCCACATTCATCACAGATGTATGGCTGTTCCCCAGTGTGGGTGACCTGGTGTTGGACCAGGTGGGAGCTGATCCTGAAGCTCTTCCCACATTCCTCACACGTGTAGGGCCGTTCCCCAGTATGGATGCGACGGTGTACATTCAGGCTGGAGTTCTGCCTGAAGCTCTTCCCACATTCTCCACATGTGTAGGGCCGTTCCCCAGTATGGATGCGACGGTGTTCAATCAGGCTGAAGTTCTGCCTGAAGCTCTTCCCACATTCTCCACATGTGTAGGGTCGTTCTCCAGTGTGGATGCTCCGGTGTCGGATCAGGGTGGAGATGTCAATGAAGCTTTTCCCACATTCCCTACATGTGTAGGGCCGTTCCCCAGTGTGGATGTGCTGGTGCCTGAGGAGGCAGGGGCTCTTTTTGAAGCTCTTCCCACATTCCAAGCACCTGAAGGGCTTCTCCCTGCTGGGAGGCTGCTCAGGGACCACCAGCTCGAAGCTCCGGCTCAAGCTCCGGCCACTTTCCTGGCACAGGACGGGTCTTTCCTCCTCAGAGCTCCCTGGGCTGGCTTTGCAGCCCCTCCTCCGGGGGCATCTCCGGGCCTTTTCCTCCCTGCTGCCTTCCTGCGCCGGGGAGCCCTTCAAAACGGCCTCTCCCAGCAGGCTCTGCTGGGGGGATTTGTCCTCCGTGCTCTCCGTCCTCAGCTCGGGGCCTGGGGCAGGAAGGAAGAAGGACAGGCAGGGGATTTGCCTCTGGCCCAGGACATTCCCCAAATCCATTCCCCATGTGCACCACAAGACAGGGCCAAAGGGGCACTGACTTCCTCCTCACCTGCCTGGGGGGCCTGCAGCCTCTTCCTCTTCTTTGCAGCCTCCTCCTCCATCCGCCCAAGCTTTGGGAAGGACAAATCCTGCTGGGGTGGAAATAAGGGCTGACTGTGTTGGCTTGGGGGTTCCTCCCTCCCAAGTCCATCTCCAGAACTCACCGGGCATCCTGGGACTATAAAAACCTCCAAAACAACAAAAGCTCCCCCCAAAAAACCCCTCTAAGAACTCCAAGATTCAGACCAAAAGAACCCTTCCAGGAGTTCCCCCTTCAGGTCTCTCCACTTTGGGGTTCTGGGGGTCCCCCATGTTTGGGCTGCTGGGGGTCCCACATGTATTGGGGGAACTCCCTCTCCAGGGTCCCTGCCCTCTCTGGGCTGCTGGGGCCCCTGGACTTTCCCCACCTCCAGGGTCCCCCTGCTTAGAGATGTTGGGGGTTTTGGAGGCCCCAGGGGTCCCTCCTCCCCTGACTCTTTGCTTTGGGATGCTGGGGGTCTCAGGGTTCCCACTTCTCTGGGGTCTCCCCCTCTTCAGGCTGCTGGAGATCCTGGCAATCCCAGAGGTCCCCCTTCTCCGGGCTCCCCTTTCTCTGGGGTCCCCCTGTCTGGGCTGCCAGGGGTCCCAGGACTCGCTCCTGTCGAGGCTTTCCACTTCAGTGTCCCAGGGGTTCCAAGGTACCCCCTCTCCAGGCCCCCATTTCAGGGTTCCTGGACTCCCAAGCCTCCCCTCTCTGCAGGTTCCCCCCTTCCCGACTTCCAGGCTGTCGGGGGTCCCACGGGTCTGGGACCGGCCCTCTCTGTTCTCCCCACTCTGGGGGTCTCAGCAGCCCCCACCGGCTGTTCTTCCTCCTCTTCCCGCTCCTCCTGGCCTGGGTCCCCCCTTGCCTGGCCAGTCCAGTTTTCTAGACCCCAGACCTCTCTTTCTTTTACTCCAGGACTTTCCTGCCCCCCATTCCTGGCCATCCCCTGTCACCTCATCCCCAGCCCTCCTTTTCCTTGTCCCTGGGACACCCTGAAGCCCCTTCCCAGTTCCCACACCTCTCCCAGTTTCCCCCTTTCTTGACCCTGGGACCACCCTGACCCCCAAATCTCTGGGTCTCCCCAGGTCCCCACTCCTGGCTTATCCTGCAGTGCGGTCCTGGGGTGTCCCAGGGACTCCCTGAACTCCCCATTCCTGTGCACCAGATCCCCCCTGTACCCCCTTTCCTGGCCATCCCACCTTTCCCAGACTCCAAACTCCCTTTGCCTTGACCTTGGGACTCCCTGGGCCTCCATTCCTGGGCATCAGGACCCCCCTGCATGCCCTTTCCAGCACTGGGACTCCCTTTCACCCCCTTCCTCAGCTCCAGGAACCCCCTGCAACCCCTTTCCCAGCCATCCCACCTCTCCAAGCCCCCAGACCCTCCCTTTTCCTTGACCCTGGCACCCCCTCGACCCCCATTCCTGACTTTCCCAGTCCCCAACCCCTCCATTCCTCAACACCCAGGAACCCCCTGAATTTCCCTTCCTGCAAATCCTGGGTCTCCTCACCCAGTGAATCCCCTTTCCCTGACACTGGAGGCCCCTGGACCCTCATTTTCTGGACATAGGGACCCCCTGGCACCCCCTTAATCTGCACTAATACCCTCCTGCAACCTCCTTTCCCGGCCATCCCGCCTCCCCCAGCCCCCTCTTTTCCTTGACGCTGGTACCCCCTGCACCCCCATCCGTGCCTTTTCCAGGTTCCTGAATCCCCTTTTCTGTTGTTGTTTTAGAACACATGGGGACCCCCTGAACCCCGTTTTCTGGCCGTTCTCCCAACCCCCCCCGACCCTCCCTTTCCCCGACACCGGCGACCCCCGTGCAGAGGCTTTCCCTGGACCCCCCCATCCCATCTCTCCCGATCCCTGCCCTCCCCTTTCCTTGGCCCTGGAATCCCCTCCAACTCCCCTTTCCCATCACTGTGCCCCCGGGCAGCCCCAAGATTTACCCCAAAACACCACGATTCACCCCAAAAAAAGCACTCCCAGGGTCCCCCCCTCTCCGATATCCCCGCTTTGGGCAGTCCGGGGGAGGCGCGGGGGGGAATTGGGGAACTCCTGGCAGCGTTTTGGGGACAATCAAAGAGTTCCCGACACGTGGCCGGGGCCTTTGTTCGGCCCGCCGGGAATCGACAACAAACCTCAGTCCCGGGGGTCCCCCCTGGCCGGGGATCGAGCGATGGGGACACGAAGGGACCCCCATGGAAACCCTTTTCGCGCTCTCCCACCTCCCCTCCTTCCCTTCCCCCACCATTTTCCCGTCGCATTCCCCTCCCCCCCCCATCAACCCCGGCTTCCTCCCCTCCCCCCCTCGGTCGGTTTGGGAAGGACCCACCCCCTCTCTCGCTCACTTTGGGGGTCCCACCGTCCCACCCCTCCCTCTTTCTCCTTCCCCTCTCCCCTTTTCCCATCGTGTCCCCCCCAAACCAAACCCCAACTCACGAGCGACCTCCGCGCTCTGGGAACGGAACGAGGGGAGGAGAAGGGGGAAGGGGAGGGGGAGGGGGAGGAGGAAGGGGAGGAGAAAGGGGAGGAGGAAGGGGAGGGAGAGGGGGAGGAGGAAGGGGAGGAGAAGGGGGAGGAGAAGGGGGAGGAGGAGAGGGAGGAGGAGAGGGAGGAGGAGGGGGAGGAGAAGGGGGAGGAGAAGGGGGGGAGGAGAAGGAGGGGAGGAGAAGGAGGGGGAGGAGGAGGAGGGGGAGGAGGAGGAGAAGGAGGGGGAGGAGGAGGGAGGGGGAGGAGAAGGAGGGGGAGGAGGAGGGAGGAGGAGGAGGAGGAGGAGGAGGAGGGGGGAGAAGGAGGGGGGAGAAGGAGGGGGAGGAGGAGCATCTTCCCCCTTCCCCCAAAATCCGTCAGGTGGTCGCGGGGGGGAGGGGGAAGTTCCCTCAGATATTTTGGGAAGGGTCTCTGGGGCAGTTTTGGTAGGGGTTTTTTTGGGGTGGAGAGGGGGATCCCGGTGTGGGCGGGGGGATGCGGGGACCCCCCCGCGGTGGGGGTTGGTGTTCCGGGGTCAGCCCGGTCCCGGCGGGGGGAGGGGGATGTGATGACACCCTTTTTTAGGGACCTGGGGGGTGTGGGGAGCGTGGAGAGGGTGAACACAGAGGGGTGGGGGGGGGGGCCGGGGACCCCCAGACCCTGAAACAGGGGGCTCCGAGAGGGTGATGGCGAAAAGGCATCCAAAAAAAAAATTGTTAACAAGGGTTCAGCTGGTAGAGCTCGTCCTGTTTGCTCTGCCTGCTCTGCTAGAAGAATAAATCAGGAAAATGAGATGTTACAGTGGGATACAGAAGGCCAGAGCCAGGACTTTGCAGGCTTGAAGGATTCAGGTCACCTAATGGGGGAGGTCTCTGAGCAATTCATCATTCTGAGGCTTTTTCAGCATCAAGGGGCTACCTCCCAGGATTCCCGGGATCTCCAGCAGCCCGGAAAAGGCAGAACCCCGGAGAGGGGGGCCCCCCAAAACACAAGGGACCTCCCAACAGCCTGAACATGGCAGGGGACCCCCAGAACTTTGGGGGTTCGTTTTGTTACTCCAGGTTCCAAAATGCTTTGGGGTTCCTTTTGTTTCCTGAGGTTCTCAAAAGACTTCGAGGTTCCTTTTGTTCCAACAGGTTCAAAAATGCCAAAAAGAACCAGACAGATCTGAGGGCCAAGAAGAACCAGACAGACCTGAAAGCCAAAAAGAACTGGGGGGACCTGAAGGGCAAAAAGAACCAGGTAGATTTGAGGGCCAAAAAGAACCGAGTAGACCTGAGAACCTAAAAGAATCAGACAAACATGAACCGGACAGATGCGAGGGCCAAAAAGAACTGAAAAGACCTGAGGGCCAAAATAACCAGGGTGACCTGAGGGCCAAAAAGAACCGGAAAGACCTGAGGGCCAAAAAGAACTGGGGAGACCTGAGGGCTAAAAAGAATCAGACAGACCTGAGGGCCAAAAAGTACCGGGTAGATCTCAGAAGCCAAAAGAACTGGGTAGACCTGAGGGCCAAAAAAAAAAAGCCGGTGGACCTGAGCACCAAAAAAAACAGGTAGACCTGAAGGCCCAAAAGAACCAGGTAGACTTCAGGGCCAAAAAGAATGACACAGACCAGAAGGACAAAAAGAAGTGGCTAGAAGTGAAGGACAAAAAGAAGTGGCTAGACCTGAGGGACGAAAAGAACCGGGTGAACCTGAGGGCCAAAAAGAATCAGACAGACCTGAAAGCCAAAAAGAATCAGACAGGACTGAGGGCCAAAAAGAACCGGACAGACGTGAGGGCCAAGAAGAACTGGGTAGACATGAGGGCCAAAGAGAATCAGACAGACTTGAAGGCCAAAAGGAACTGGGTAGACATGAAGGCCAAAAAGATCGGAGGAGACGTGCAGGCCAAAAAGAACTGAGTAGACCTGAAGGACAGAAAGAACCGGACAGACATGAGGGCCAAAAGGAACTGGACAGACCTGAGGGTGAAAAAGAATCAGACAGACGTAAGGGCCAAAAATACTGGGGAGAAATGAGGGCCAAAAAGAATCAGTTAGGCATGAGGGCCAAAAAGAATCAGACAGACCTGAAACCCCAAAAGAACCAGGTAGACCTGAGGACCAAAAAGAACTGGGTTGAAGGCAAAAAAAAAAATGGACAGACCTGAGGGCCAAAACGAATCGGGTAGACCTGAGGGCCCAAAAGAACCAGACAGACTTGAAAGCCAAAAAGAGCCGATTAGACCTGAAGGACAAAAAGAAACAGGTAGACCTGAAAGCCAAAAAACCTGGGGAGAGGTGATGGCCAAAGAGAACCGGACAGACATGAGGGCTAAAAGGAACCGGACAGACCTGAGGGCCAAAAAGAACTGTGCAGACCTGAGGGACGAAAAGAATCAGACAGATATGAAAGCCAAAAAGAACTGGGGAGACCTGAGGGCCAAAAAGAACTGGGGAGACCTGAGGGCCAAGAAGAACCAGGTAGACCTGAGGGCCAGAAAGAACCAGACAGGCCTGAAGGCCAAAAAGAAGCTGGTAGACCTCGGGGCCAAAAATAACCAGACAGACTTGAAGGCCAAAAAGAACCGGACAGACCTGAAGGCCAAAGAGAACTGGACAGACGTGAGGGCCAAAAAGAATCAGGTAGACCTGAAGGCTCAAAAGAACCAGGTACACTTGAGGGCCAAAAAGAATCACATGGACCTGAAGGCTTAAAAAAGAAGTGGGTAGATGTGAAGACCAAAAAGAAATGGGTAGACCTGAAGGCCAAAAAGAACCAGACAGACCTTAGGGCCAAAAAGAACCGGACAGACCTAAAGGCAAAAAAGAATTAGATGGACCTGAAGGCCAAAAAGAAATGAGTAGACTTGAAGGCCAAAAAGAACTGAGTAGACCTGAAGGCAAAAAAAAGAACCCGACAGACCTGAAAACCAAAAAGAACTGGGGAAACGGGAAGGCCAAAAAGAACTGAGTAGCCCTGAAGGCGAAGAAAAACAGGGTAGACCTCAGGTCAAAAAAGAACCGGACAGATGTGAAGGCCAAAAGGAATCAGAGAGATAGGAAGTCCAAAAGGAACTGAGTAGACATGAAGGCCAAAAAGAACTGGGTAGACTTGAGGGCCAAAAAGAATCAGACAGATGTGAGGGCCAAAAAGAACCGGGGAGACCCGAGGGCCAAAAAGAACCAGGGAGACCTGAGGGCCAAAAAGAACCCAGTAGACCTAAGGGCTAAGAAGAATAAGACAGACATTAAGGCCAAGAAGAACTGGAGAGTTGTGAGAGCCAAAAAGAACTGGACAGACCTGAAAGCCAAAAAGAACTGGGGAGACCTGAAGGCAAAAGAGAATGGAGTAGAACTGAAGGTCAAGGACAACTCGGTAGACCTGAGGGCCAAAAAGAACCAGACAGACCTGAAGGCCCAAAAGAACAAAGGGGTGGCTGCAGAAGGGACTGTGAAGGTACAAGGGGGTGGGGGGGAGACATCTGTGGCCTGAGCTCTGCTGAGACGTGCACCAGACCCTTCGTATTCATACTGTTCTACTGCCCCTCCTTTCTTTCCTTGGATTTTCTTTCCAAACTGAAATCTCAGCCAAAAGTAATTTTTAGCCCTGGCTGGACCCAGAAAGGCCCATGCCATTGGAGTGTTAAAATACCATGTGAGGTCACAGGGTCACATCTGTTCCTGCATCAAAATTGTCTTAAATTGGTAGATACAGGTTTGCCCTAAATTTTTAGAAAAAAAGAGCTCTGCATATTCCCATGTGGGCTGGGTCTGATGTCCCCACATGAGCCCCGTGCAGCAGGTTTTGGTTAAAACTCCTGGAGACAGAGAGCTGCTCTTGGGGGACATTTTACCTGACCCTTCTCCTCGGATGAGGCAGAAACATCCCCTTTCTCTTGCCCTTCTGGGTGTGTGGGGCGAAAATCGCCCTTGTCAGGGGCAGGCTCTGACTGATTGCCTGGTCAAAACTTGCAAACAATTGAGTTTTGTGTGAAACACCGAATAGTCACTTGCTCAATTTTTTTTAATTATCATTATTTTATTAGTCTGTAGAATATTCTTTTGCTTTTTTGCTTTTTTGTCATGCAAAAAAAAAATTGGTGTTATTAAGGCTTGTGAAAATCAGACTTCTTGCTTGCTGAGGCTGGTCTCACAAATTATTCCATTATGTGAGAACTGACCTAGGACTTCATTTTAAGAGATCAAGAAACTTCGCTTTCAGACTACACTTCTTGGTATGTTCCCTTTGACAGAAGAGAAGTATTAAAATCAGAAATAAACTACCTGCTCTCTTTTGCAAAAACATGGATGCCATAAATCTGTGTGATTAATCCTATTTGTGGAAACAACTGCATGGCTAACTTCTGGAACTGGAATGATTTTATTTCCAAATTATTTTTGCTGTTGTTGCAAGTCTGCCTGGCATTAACTCCTTGGTGTTTAGAGGCCATGACTGCCACTGGATGAACCAGGAACCACTGGCTTGAAGGAAGAATGCCCCTGGTTAAAAATAGGGCAAACAGGTCAAGAAGTGCAGGGGGCGTCCCACCTGAGGGGGCAGAGAGGCAGAATACCCCCCTCCCCTGCTGCCCACGCTGGGGGATCAGCCCAGGGCACAGGGGCTCTCTGGAGAGTGAGCACACAGGGACAGGGCATGTTCAGCTTTTCATCCCCCAGCACCCCCAGGTCCTTCCCTGCAGAGCCCCTCTCCATCCCTTCTCCACCCAGGTGTAGGAGAATTAGAGACCTTTTGGGTTAAGGCAGGAGTGGACCAGCTGGTGGGAATTTGAGTAGTCTCAAGGACTAAGTGTTTTGAGAACACGACAAGGACTGGACATCTGCAGGAATGAGAAAAACAACACCTGCAGGCTCTGCTCCTCCGGTGATCCAACAGCGGTTCCTGCTGACCGGCATTGGAATTGCGCCAAAAAGCGAGGAATACCGGACTGCTTCCTTTTCCTTGAGGGGGATTTTTGGTACAGGATTACTCGATGGTCCTTGTGGGTCCCTTCCAACTTGGAATACTGCGAGGGTGCTGATGGGGGGGGACGACAGGAGGAGCAAGGTGAGGACACAGCGCAGGATTCAGATCCAGAGGGGAATGTCTGACCCTGGAAGAAGGACGGGTCACAGTGTGGACAAAACATATCCAGAAGGAAAGAAGAGTGGAAAGGGCTCAGAAGTTATCACTTGCCTCTGACAGGGAATATTGTCTTAGTCGAGGGGTTGCTGTCTGTTCAAGAAATATAGAGCTCATGATTCTTGGTGTCCTGTGCAGGGACTATCCCAGATACTGAACTCCTCCCCCAGCTCCCATCTTGATCCTTTAGGTGAATGTGGAACCAGCCAGCTCATGTAAATCTATCCAACTGGCTGACATGGGCTCTTAGAAAAAGAGGAGAGACCAGAGGAGGCGTGATGGGGAGAGGAAGCAGTGAGCAGGCTATGCCATTACAGCCCAGTGAGATCCCAGCTGATGAACCTCCTCATGTCCTGGTGGTGGCAGCTGGGCAGCCTTGGCCCTGATGCTGAGGGTCCCTGAGTGTGTGAGGAGGGAACCATTCACCACTGGTGGCTGTGCCTGCCTGGGAGCTGCCTGGGAGGAGAAAGGCACAGGCTGAGAGCCTGCAGCTCCCCCAGGTGCTGCACACACTGAGACACCATGGGGATCCCAGATCAGCCATCTGTCATCTGTGAGGATCAAGAAATTAATGCCCTGCCCAGCTGTGGCTCTGGAGAGAGCTCAGCCCCGTGCCCCTTCCACATTCCCATTACTGAGGATTTACCAGACAAGAATTTTCCCACTCCTGTGGCTCCATCCCACATCTCCTTTTCCCCCTGTTTGACACCACCCCAAGCCCGGTTTTTGTGTGGTTTGTGGTTCCAGGTGGATGGCTCTGATGCCTGAGGCATTTCAGCACCTCCCAGGTGTTACGCTCTGCCCTGAACCCGCTGGGAAGTGTTGAAAATCGCCCCCTTTTGTTCCGAGTCCCCTGGGGGGCTGAAGGAAGGAATCATCCTCCTGCCTTCCCCAAAGCAGCTCTGCCCATCCCTGCTGCACGCCTGATCCACACAGCCTGTGTCCTGTCCTGTCCCTCTCAGCAGCACTCCAGCGCTCCTCCCTCCTAGAATTATTTTGTCCACATTGTGACCCCCCCTTCTTCCAGGGTCAGCCATTCCCATCCGGATCTGGATCCTGTGCTGTGTCCTCCCAGTGCTCAAGGGCTGTGCTGCCATCGCCCTGCTCTGCTTTGCTCAGCCCCTGCTCTCTGCTCACACACAGCCCTGTGGAACTTCACAGAGTCACACCGAATATTCCAAGTTGGAAGGGACCCACAAGGATCATCGAGTCCAACTCCTGAGCCTTCACTGGACCATCCCCCAGAGTCACACCATGTTCCCGGGAGTATCGTCCAAACGCTTCTTGGACTTGCACCAAGCCAGCGGTGCTGAACCTCCACACAGGCACCTCCTGCTCCCAGACAGCAGCATCTCCAGCTGCAGCCATCACCTAAGTTATCCCAAACAGGGTATTCACGTCGAATCTTCATGTTGGCCTCACCCCTCCGGGAGGATCTGTGGGCATGTGCTGGGAATTCCTGGAGGAATTGCTGGAGGAACTGCGTTTCTGCTCTTCCTCCCCCTGTCCTGGCTTTAGCTCTCCTGAAGGAAACATTTGCTTCGAGAGGCCTCAAAACACCCCCAGGTCCTTCTCCATGAAATACCCTCCCTCCCAGTTTTGTGAAATCACCTGGTGCAGGCAGGGAAGGTGTCCACACAAGTTCTCTGAGAGGGGCAGAGACAAATGGGAAGAGCCTTCAAGATCTCTCTGGGCTGTAAACAAAGCATGAATTTGTATCTGTCTCAGTTTAATGAAACACAAGTGTTTTCCTAAGGAGGAGAAGTTATGAGGAAGACCAAACTCCTCCCTCTAAGCAATTGTAAATCCAAAATTAAGAGGCTCCAAGTGAAAAGTATGGAGAAAGCAAAAATAACAGCCTTTTATTAAAGGATGTATGTGTATTGGTAGAACAACGAAAGGACACAAAAAGGACCAAATAATCCTGTACCAAAACTCCGCCTCAAAAAAGGAAAGAGTCCGGAATTCCTCGCTTTTTGGCGCAATTCCAATGCCGGTCAGCAGGGGCCGCTGTTGGATCACAGGAGGAGCAGAGCCTGCAGGGGCTCCCTGACAAGGGCGATTTTCGCCCCACACACCCAGAAGGGCAAGAGAAAGGGGATGTTTCTGCCTCATCCAACCCTAACCCTTAACCCTAACCTTAACTGTAACCCTAACCTCAAACCCTAACCCTAAGCCCTAACCCTAACCTCAAACCCTAACCCCTAACACCAACCCCCAACCTTAAAACCAAAGCCTAAACCTAATCCTAACCCTCTAACCCTTAACCCTAAACCCTAACCCTAAACGTAGCCCTAACCCTAATCCTAAACCCTAACCCCAACCCCAAACCTTAAAACCTAATCCTAAACCTAAGCCTAACCCTAAACCTAAACCCTAACCCTCTAACCCTTAACCCTAAACCCTAACCCTAAACGTAGCCCTAACCCTAATCCTAAACCCTAACCCCTAACCCTAACCCCAACCCCCAACCTTAAAACCTAAGCCTAAACCTAACCCTAACCCTCTAACCCATAACCCTAAACCCTAACCCTCTAACCCTTAACCCTAAACCCTAACCCTAAACGTAGCCCTAACCCTAGTCCTAAATCCTAACTCTAACCCTAAATCTAAACCCTAAACCTTAACCCTAACCCTAAACCTCACCCTCATCCTGAACCTGACCCTTAACCTGACCCTAACCCTTAACCCTGACCCTGACCCTGACCCAAATCTCCCCATTGCACTCCCAATCCCCCTCAGTCCCCCCATATCCCCCCCACCCCCCATCGCTCTCCAGCACCCACCCCTGGGGGGGTCCTGGCAGGGGGGTCCCAGTTGGGGTGGTGGTCCCTGGCAGGAGGGTGTTGGTTCTGGGGGTCCCTGGATCCAGGGGGGCCCTACAAGGGGGATCCCAAGGGTGGGGGGATCTCGGGGTGGATCCCAAGGGTGGGGGAGGAGGGCAGAAAAGGGGATTCCATGGGAGAAGGGGATTCCCACAGGCAAAAGGGGGGTCCCAGTAAAGGGGGTTCCGTGGGTCGGGGGGTCTCATGAGTGGTCGGGGTGTCCCATCTGGGGGTGGGTCCCATGGGTTTGGGGACCCCATGATCGGTGGGGGGGTCCCATGGGTTTGGGGATGTCCCATGATCAGTGGGGGGGTCCCATGGGTTTGGGGACCCCATGATCGGTGGGGGGGTCCCATGTGTGTTTGGGATGTCCCATAGGGGGTGGGGGATCCCATGGGTGGTGGGGATGTCCCATGGGTGGTGGGGGGATCCCATGGGTGGTGGGGGGTCCCATGGGTGGTGGGGGGATCCCATGGTTTTGGGGATGTCCCATGGGTGGTGGGGGGTCCCATGATCGGTGGGGGGTCCCATGGGTGGTGGGGGATGTCCCATAGGTGGTGGGGATGTCCCATGGGTGCTGGGGGGTCCCATGGGTGGTGGGGGGATCCCATGATCGGTGGGGGGTCCCATGGGTGCTGGGGGGGGGTCCCAATGACTCACAGCTGGGCCGGGGCGGGGGTCGCCTGGAGCAGGAGGAGCCCGAGGAGGCCGAGGGGCAGCAGCGGAGCCCCCATGGCTGCAGGAGGTGGGGGGGGAGGGCAGGGAGGGCGGCTCGGGGGGTCCCTTTATGGTGGCTCCGGTGGTTAATGGGTAACCAGCCCCTGGACCCACCCAAGGGCGAGGGGGGGGCCGGACACCTGAGCCCACCTGGGGTGGGGCTGGGCTGGGACCACCCGGACCCCCGAGACCACCCGAGCCGAGGGGGGCTGGCACCCACTGATGGGGGGTGCCCCTGGAGGGGGTGAGGGGTTGGGAGCCCCCGGCCCTCCCCCCGCCCCCCCGTGGGGTGGGGGACCTGGGTATGAGGGTCCCCACCCAGACCCACATTCCTCAGAGTGCCCCGAGGGTTGTGCCCCCGGGATGTGCAGATTGGGCACCCCAAGTTGTGCCCCCGGGGTGTGCAGACTGTGCCCCAAAAGTCGTGCCCCCGGGATTTACACCCCAGTTTGTGCCCCCCAGCCCCATCCAGCCCCTGCACCAGTTCCGAGCCCCCCAGTGCTCTGAGCCCGGGGCTTTGCCCAGCTCTGGTATGACCCTAAAGAGCCCTGATCGAGATCCCACGGTCCCTGATATCCCTGTGACCCCCCACGGGGTCCCTGTGACCCCTTGTCCCCCACAAAATCCCTTACAAAGTGCTCTGTGGTGTCCCTGTCATCCCCTCTGGTGTCCCCATGTCCCCATCAGCCCCTATGGAGCTCTCCACTACCCCTCTGTCCCCTACAAAGTCCCCTTGTCCTTCTAGGGTGTCCCCAAGACCTCTAGGGTGTCCCCATGTCCCCTGGGGTGTCCCCATGTCCCCTGGTGTGTCCCCATGACCTCTATGGTGTCCCCATGACCTCTATGGTGTCCCCATGACCTCTAGGGTGTCCCCAATACCTCTGGGGTGTCCCCATGACCTCTATGGTGTCCCCATGACCTCTATGGTGTCCCCAAGACATCTAGGGTGTTCCCATGTGCCCATCAGCCCATGACCTTTAGAGTGTCCCCATGTCCCCATCAGCCCCTATGGAGCCCACCACTACCTCTCTGTCTCCTACAAAGTCCCCTTGTCCCTCTATGGTGTCCCCATGTCCCCTAGGGTGTCCCCAAGACCTCTAGGGTGTCTCTATGTCCCCTGGGGTGTCCCTATGACCTCTAGGGTGTCCCCATGTCCCCTGGGGTGTCCCCATGACCTCTATGGTGTCCCCAAGACCTCTAGGGTGTCTCTATGTCCCCTGGGCTGTCCCCATGACCTCTGGGGTGTCCCCATGACCTCTAGGGTGTCCCTATGTCCCCTGGGATGTCCCCATGACCTCTGTGGTGTCCCCATGTCCCCTGGGCTGTCCCCATGACCTCTAGGGTGTCCCTATGTCCCCTGGGATGTCCCCATGACCTCTGTGGTGTCCCCATGACCTCTAGGGTGTCCCCATGACCTCTAGGGTGTCCCCATGTCCCCTGGGCTGTCCCCATGACCTCTATGGTGTCGCCATGTCCCCTGGGGTGTCCCCATGTCCCCTGGGGTGTCCCCATGACCCCATCGTCCCTTATGGAGCCACCACAGAGCTCCCCCCACCCCCTTATCCCCAGCAAAGCCCCCCGACAATGACCCCACCCCACCAGTTTCCCCTCCAGTGTCCCCATGGCCCGCTGTCCCCTACAATGTCCCCACAACCCCCCATGTCCCCCCCTCCAAGGAAATCCAGAGCCGGGTTCTCAGAAAGGACTTTTTAAACTAAAATAAAAAAAACAAAAAACAAGAAAAAGGGGGGGGGAGAGGGGAGGGGGGGGAGGGACAGGAGGGTGGGGGGCACCCCTCGGTGGGGGGAGGGAGGGGACACGCTCAGCTGGGGCACCCGAAGAGGGACATGGCCTCGGAGAACTGGATGAAGTCCTGGCAGAGGGTCTCGAACTCGGGGTCCTGGCACTGCCCCTCCGAGGGCCACATCTCCATCCACGTGTCCTTCCCGATGAGGTACGAGAACCTGGGGACACGGGGGACACAGCGGGGACACGGGGGACGTGGGTCACGGGGGGTGGCAGCGTGGGGGAGGGGGGCACACAGGGACACGGGGAAGGTTTCTGTGTCCCCACGCGTGTCCCCCCCGTCCCCTCCCCCCCTGTCCCCGCTGTGTTCCTGTGTTCCCGTGTCCCCACATGTGTCCCCATGTCCCCTGGCCACAGTGTCCCCTGTCCCCAGTGTCCCACATCCACACAGGCCCCATCAATGTCCCCAAACGTGTCCCCATGTCCCCACACGTGTCCCCATGTCCCCTGTCCACAGTGTCCCCCCGTGTCCCTGTGTCCCCTGTTCACAGTGTCCCCCCGTGTCCCTGTGTCCCCTGTCCACAGTGTCCTCTGTCCCCAGTGTCCCCCCCGTGTCCCTTTGTCCCCTGTTCACAGTGTCCCACGTCCACACAGGCCCCCTCCATGTCCCCACACGTGTCCCCATGTCCCCTGTCCACAGTGTCCCCTGACCCCAGTGTCCCATGTCCACACAGGCCCCCTCCATGTCCCCACACATGTCCCCATGTCCCCTGTACTGCCACCCCCGCTGTCCCCACAGGGCGTATTCCCGTGTCCCCACAGGTTCTACCCATGTCCCCATAACTGTCCCCACATGCCCTGTCCCCCTGTCCCCAGTGTCCTCATGTCCCCTGACCCCACTCCCCCATGTTCCTGTGTTCCCGTGTCCCCACACGTGTCCCCCTGTCCCTGATGTCTCCCCATGTCCCCTGGTCGCACTGTCCCGTGTTCCCATGTCCCCCACAGGCCCCGCCCACGTCCCCTCCCGTGTCCCCACGTCCCCTGTCCCCCCATCTCCAGTGTCTCCCCATCCCCAGTGTCCCCCCATGTCCCCATGTCCCCATGTCCCCTGTCCCCATGTCCCCATGTCCCCATGTCCCCATGTCCCCCCATGTCCCCATGTCCCCTGTCCCCATGTCCCCATGTCCCCATGTCCCCCTGTCCCCTGTCCCCATGTCCCCTGTCTCCCCCATCCCTGGTGTCCCTCCCGTGTCCCCCCTGTCCCCCGTTTCTCTATTCCCATGTCCCCCACAGGCCCCACCCACGTCCCCTCCCGTGTCCCCACGTCCCCTGCCCGCCCCTCCCCGGTGTCCCCCCGTGTCCCCGTGTCCCCACCGTCTGCCGGTGGCCCAGAGGTCTCTGCCCTGTCCCCACAGCAGGTAGTCCTGGCCGCGCTGGAGCTTCAGGGCGTCCCGGCACCGCTGGTGGCTCATGAAGGTCCTGTTGCTGCCGGCCTGGGCCTCGTCCGTGCCTGGAGGGGACACCCGGGGGGCTTGTCACCCTGTCACCTCCCCCCTGACACCACAGGGACCTCCCCCTCGACGGGGACTCGGTCCCCAGAGAGCCGTGGTGGCACCGCCCCACTCATGTCCCCAGTTGTAGGTGGCAACAATTCCCCCTGGGTGTCCCCAGTTCCCTTGGGGGTCCCCACCCCACGTGGGTGACACCAAAGTCCCCCCAGGTGACAGCAGACACCTGGGTGTCCCCACCCCACATGGGTGACACCAAAGTCCTCCCAGGTGACAGCAGACACCTGGGTGTCCCCACCCCACGTGGGTGACACCAACCCACCTGGGGGCCCCCCAAAGTCCTCCCAGGTGACAGCAGACACTTGGATGTCCCCGCCCCTGGCTGACCCCAGCCTCAGTTGACACCTTTGTGTCCCCAAGGGTGTCCTTGTGCCCCCCAGGTGTCCTTGTCCCCCCCTAGGTGACCCTGTCCCCCCCAGGTGCTATTTTCACCCCCCAGGTGTCCTTGTCCCCCCCCAGGTGTCCCTGTCCCCCCCAGGTGTCCCTGTCCCCCCCCAGGTGACCTTGTCCCCCCTAGGTGACCCTGTCCCCCCCCCAGGTGTCCTTGTCCCCCCCCAGGTGACCCTGTCCCCCTCAGGTGCTATTTTCACCCCCCAGGTGTCCCTGTCCCCCCCAGGGTGTCCTTGCTCCCCCCAGGTGTCCCTGTCCCCCCCAGGTGACCCTGTCCCCCCCAGGTGTCCCTGTCCCCCCCAGGTGCCCCCCCTCAGGTGTCCTTGTCCCCCCCAGGTGTCCCTGTCCCCCCCAGGTGTCCCCGCTGTCCCCCCGGGGTGGCCGTACCGATCTTGATGACAGACAGGATGTTCATGATGTAGTTGTCGTGGGACGGGGTCTGCTCCGTGGCCACCAACCTCACCTTGTACACTGGGGAGGGGACAACGCGGGGTCACCCCTGTGCCAGGGGACCCTCGGTGTCCCCGTGTCCTCCCCCTGTCCCGTCCTGTCCCTTCAATAACCCCTCATGTCCCCACCCACATCCTCCGTGTCCCCGCTGTGCCCCAAGTCCCCCCTCCACGACCCCACATCCCCCCTTGTCCTTCCGTGACCTGATGTCCCCAATGTCCCCAATGTCCCCACTGTCCCCAATGTCCCCACTGTCCCCAATGTCCTCAGTGTCCCCACGGTCCCCTGTGTGCCCCAACTCTCCCCTCCATGACCCCATATCTCCTGTTGTCCTTCCATGACCCCATCTCCCCAATGCCCCCAATGTCCCAGCTGTCCCCAGTGTCCCCGATGTCCCCAATGTCCCTGATGTCCCCCACTGTCCCTGATGTCCCCACATCCCCAATGTCCCCAATGTCCCCAGTGTCCCCAATGTCTCCAATGTCCCCGATGCCCCCAATGTCCCCACATCCCCAGTGTCCCTGATGTCCCCCACTGTCCCTGATGTCCCCTATGTCCTCAATGCCCTCCAATGTCCCAATGCCCTCAATGTCCCCAGTGCCCCCCAATGCCCCCAGTGTCCCCAATGTCCCCACGTCCCCAATGCCCTCCAATGTCCCCAATGTCCCCGATGTCCCCAATGTCCCCAATGCCCTCCAATGTCCCCAATGTCCCCGATGTCCCCAATGTCCCCAGTGCCCCCAGTGTCCCCGATGTCCCCAATGCCCCCAACGTCCCCAATGTCCCAGCTGGCCCCACTGTCCCCAATGTCCCCAATGCCCCCAATGTCCCCGATGTCCCCGATGTCCCCAATGTCCCCAATGTCCCCGATGTCCCCAATGCCCTCCAATGTCCCCAATGCCCCCAGTGCCCCCTGATGTCCCCAATGCCCCCAATGCCCTCCAATGTCCCAGCTGGCCCCATTGTCCCCAGTGTCCCCAATGTCCCCAATGCCCCCAGTGTCCCCAACGTCCCCAATGTCCCCAATGTCCCATCTGGCCCCATTGTCCCCAATGTCCCCAATGTCCCCAATGCCCCCAATGCCCCCAGTGCCCCCCGATGTCCCCAATGTCCCCAATGTCCCATCTGGCCCCATTGTCCCCAATGTCCTCCAATGTCCCCAATGCCCCCAATGTCCCCAATGTCCCCAATGCCCCCAATGTCCCCAATGCCCCCAATGTCCCCACTGTCCCCGATGTCCCCAAAGTCCCCAATGTCCCCAGTGTCCCCGTGTCCCACCGTAGTCCACCCCTGGCTCGCAGGCGCGCTCGATGCGCTGCTCGACGGTGAGGGGCTCCTCCAGCTCCTGCCCCTTGAAACAGTTTTCTGTGGGGACACGAGGACATGGTGGTGACAAGGGCTGTCGTGGCAGGGACAGGTGCCATCGCAGCAGGGACAGGTCCCACCGTGGCAGGGACGTGTCCCCAGGACAGCCATGACATGTGACATCTTGTCAGTGGCGTGTCCCATCACGGCAGGGACGCGTCCCCATCGCAGCCACCACACGGGACACCCCGTCCTGTCACAGCCCCGACACGTCCTGTCACAGCAGGGGTGCTGTCCCGCCCCGCCCCCCCGTCCCCGTGTCCCCAGTGTCACCTTCGGCGCAGCGACAAACGTCCCCCTGGCAGATCTTGCTCAGCTTCCCGCCCTCCTTGTCCGGGTGGTAGAACCGGGTGCATCGGTCGTCTGTGGGGACACCGGGGGACATGAGGGGACAGGGGAGGGGTGGGGGGACACGGGGGGGGGGGGGGAAGAGCCAGCAGGAAATGTGGGGACAGAGGTGACAGAGGGGCAGGGAAGGTCAGCGGGGGGTGGGAGGGGACGTGGGGACACAGAGCGGGGGGATGAGCAGGGACATGGGGGGACAAAGGGACGGGAGGGAGCACGGAGGGGACTTTGTGGAGAATGAGGGGATAGAGGGGACACGGGGGGACCCAGGGGGACACGGGGGGGGGGAGGGGGACAGGGGACACACCGATCTTGTAGTAGCTGTAGACGGTGACGGCCGCGGGCTGGATGAGCCCCACCTGGAACCGCTGGTGGGCCTTGAAGGCAAAACACTCCTCGGCCGTGTGGGAGATCTGGGGACACGGGTACACGGGGGTGGCAGTCAGACAGTGGGGAGTCAGCTCCCCAACCGCTTGGCCCTGTCCCCACCACGTCCCCACGCTGTCCCTACCCATCACCTGGACCCACCCCTGTCCTTGTCCCCACCCCGAGACCCTTTTCCTGTCCCCACTTCTGTCCCCATCCACGTCCCCAACTTCATTCACAGCTGTGGCCCTGTTCCGGTCCTTGTCTGTGTCCCCAACCCGCCCTGTGTCCCCAGCCCATCCCTGTTCCCATCCTGTCCCCTCCTGTGTTCCCAGTCCATCCCTGTCCCCATCTCTGTCCCCTCCCTGTCCTCCTCGTGTCCCAATCCCTGCTCCTCCCTGTCCTACCCGTGTCCCATCCCTGTCCCCTCATATCTCCATCTCTGTCCCATCCCTGTCCCCTCCCTGTCCCCCCCGTGTCCCCATCCCTGTCCCCTCCCTGTCCTACCTGTGTCCCCATCCGTGTCCCATCCCTGTCCCCTCATATCTCCATCTCTGTCCCATCCCTGTCCCCCCGTGTCCCCATCCCTGTCCCCCGCTCGTGTCCCCATCACTGTCCCCTCCCTGACCCCTCCCTGTCCCCACCCGTGTCCCCTTCCCCGTCCCCTCCCTGCCCCCTCCCTGTCCCCTCCCTGTCCCCTCCCTGTCTCTTCCGTGTCCCCACCCGTGTCCCCATCCCTGTCCCCTCCCTGTCCCTGTCTCCTCCCTGTCCCCATCCCTGTCCCCTCCCTGTCCCCTCCCTGTCCCCACCTTGTCGAGGTAAATGATGACGTTGCCCCGCTCGGACTGGAGGTGATTGAGCTCGTACTTGGAGATGTACCTGTCCACCCCCTCGGAGAGCTGGGGACAGGGACAGCGTCACACGGGGGACACGGGGACATGGGGACACACAGGGACACACAGGGACATGGGGACACAGGGAAACACAGGGACACACAGGGACACTGTCACACTGGGGACACACAGGGACATACAGGGACACACAGGGACAGCATCACACCGGGGACATGGGGACATGGGGACACATCAGGGGACACACAGGGACATGGGGACACATTGGGGACACACAGGGACACACAGGGACACACAGGGACACTGTCACACTGGGGACATGGGGACATGAGGACACACAGGGGCACACAGGGGGACACAGGGGCAGTGTCACACCGGGGACACGGGGACACACAGGGACACACAGGGACATGGGGACACACAGGGACACTGTCACACTGGGGGACACACAGGGACATACAGGGACAGTGTCACACCGGGGACATGGGGACATAGGGACACACAGGGACACGGGGACACACAGGGACATACAGGGACAGTGTCACACCGGGGACATGGGGACATAGGGACACACAGGGACACGGGGACACACAGGGACACTGTCACACTGGGGGACACACAGGGACATACAGGGACAGTGTCACACCAGGGACATGGGGACATAGGGACACACAGGGACACACAGGGACACACAGGGACATGGGGACACACAGGGACACCATCACACTGGGGACACGGGGACACATTGGGGACACACTGGGGACACACAGGGGCACACGGGGACAGTGTCACACCGGGAACACGGGGACACATCAGGGGACACACAGGGACACTGCCAAACTGGGGACATGGGGACACACTGGGACACACAGGGGCACACAGGGACATGGGGACACACAGGGACAGCGTCACACTGGGGACATGGGGACACATCGGGGACACACTGGGGACACACAGGGACACTGTCACACTGGGGACATGGGGACATGGAGACACACAGGGACGCACAGGGACATGGTGACACCAGGCATACATGGGGACATGTGGGGACACATGGGGACACGCAGGGGCACATGGGGACACAGGGACAGTGGCACCAGGGGACACGTGGCCGTGGAGGGAAAGGCAGTGACACGGGGACACACAGGGACACAGGTGACACGGGGACACACAGGGACACAGGGGGCAGGGACATGGAAGGGGACACTTGGGAGATGTGGGGACATGGTGGGACACAAAGACACAGCGTCCCCCTGGTGTTCCCCCCCCATGTGTCCCCATGTCCCCCCCATGTCCCCACATCCCCCCCATGTCCCCATGTCCCCCCTGTGTCCCCATGTCCCCGTGTCCCCATGCTCACCCTCTTGAGGTCCTGGAGGTCGGGGGTGAAGCCGGTCAGCATGGACACGTCCAGGATGGACATGGTGGCATCCACGTTACCCAGGTACCTGTGGGGACAGGGCTGAGGCCACCCGCCTGTCCCCAACCCCCCCACTGTCCCCAGTGTCCCCCTCCCTGTCCCCAAAGTCCCCATCCTTCTCCCTGATGTCCCTCCTTCACCATCCCACTCCCTGTCCCCAGTGTCCCCTGATGTCCCCAGTGTCCCCATCCTTTCCCCCATGTCCCTGTCCCCAGTGTCCCCATCCTTCTCCCTGATGTCCCTCCCCTCCCATCCCCCTCCCTGGCCCTGATGTCCCCAACGTCCCCAACATCCCCAATGTCCCTAAGGTCCCCAACGTCTCCAATGTCCCCAAGGTCCCCAATGTCCCCAACGTCCCCAACGTCCCCAACATCCCCAACGTCCCCAATGTCCCCAAGGTCCCCAAGGTCCCCAATGTCCCCAACATCCCAAACGTCCCCAACGTCCCAAATGTCCCCAATGTCCCCAATGTCCCCAAGGTCCCCAAGGTCCCCAATGTCCCCAAGGCCCTCAGGCTGTCCCACCTGGCGCAGATGGTGATCTTGATGGAGCTGATGACGTCCTCCTCCTCCCTGCCTGTGTGGGGACACGGGGACAATGAGGGGACACTGAAGGGCACAGGGGTGGGGCGGGGGGTGGGGACACACACGGAGGGACAAGGAGGGGACACGCTGGGGACACTGACCGGCCTTCATGTCCTCCACCTCCACGCGCAGGTCGAAGTTGTCACATTTGTCCTCCTGGTCGGGGACCTTGGCGTTGTAGACGGTCACCACCGTCATCTTCCCTGTGCCCACCCCCTCGGCCTTCACCGTGAAGTCCTCGTTCAGCTTGGTCTGTGGGGACAGGGGACGTTGGGGGGGGACAGGGACATTGGGGGGGGACAAGGGACATTGGGGGGGGACAGGGACATCCCCTGGGACCACGGAGGGGACACGGAAGGGACAGGGACAGGACAGCAGAGTGGCAACGCAGCGGGGACAGGGACGTTGCAGGACATGGTGGGGACACGAAGGTGACGTGAGGGGTGACAGGGACATTCCAGGTCACAGCAAGGGAGGGGACACAGTCACGCTGGAATGGCGGAGGGACAAGGCAGGGACACCCCAAGCCTTGGAAGGACGCAGAGGGGACAGGACATGGAGGGGACAGGGACAACTGAGGCCACAGGGAGGGGACAGGGTTGTCCTTGGACATGAGGAGGCCCGGAGGGGACAGGGACAGGGGGGTGACAGGGTGGCAGGGTGACAGGGTCACAGTGGCAGGGTGGCAGGTGGTGACAGAGTGGCAAGGTGACAAGGTGGCAAGGTGGTTACAGGGACAGGGTGACAGGGTGGGTGACAGGTGACAGGTGGCAGGGTGACAGGTGAGAGGTGACAGGGTGACAAGTGGCAGGTGACAGGGTGATGGGTGACAGGGTGCCAAGTGATAGGTGACAGGTGACAAGTGACAGGTGACCGGGTGAGAGGGTGCAAGGTGACAGGTGACCGGGTGACAAGTGAGGGGTGACAGGTGACAGGATGACAGGTGCCATGGTGCCAGGTAAGAGGGTGAAAGGTGACAAGTGAGGGGAGACAGGATGACAAGTGACCAGGTGACAAGTGATGGGTGACAGGTGACAGGCTAACAGGGTGCCAAGTGCCAGGTGTCAGGTGAAAGGATGACAGGTGACAAGTGACAGGGTGACAACTGAGGGGTGACAGGGTGACAGGTGACAAGCGAGGGGTAACAGGTGACAGGGTGACAACTGAGGGGTGCCAGGTGACAGGGTGCCAAGTGTCAGGTGACAGGGTGACAGGTGACAAGTGAGGGGTGACAGGATGACAGGTGACAGGGTGACAACTGAGGGGTGCCAGGGTGACAAGTGACAGGGTGCCAAGTGACAGGTGACAGGTGACAAGTGAGGGGTGCCAGGTGACAGGGTGACAACTGAGGGGTGACAGATGACAGGTGACAGGGTGACAAGTGACAGGGTGCCAGGTGCCAGGTGACAAGTGATAGGTGACAGGGTGCCAGGTGACAGGGTGACATGTGAGGGGTGACAGGTGACAGGTGACAAGTGAGGGGTGACAGGTGACAGGGTGACAGGTGCCAGGTGACAGGGTGACAGGATGACAGGTGCCAGGTGACAGGGTGACAGGTGACAAGTGAGGAGTGCCAGGTGACAGGTGACAGGGTGACGGGTGCCAGGTGACAGGGTGACAGGTGCCAGGTGCCAGGGTGACAGGTGACAACTGAGGGGTGCCAGATGACAGGGTGACAGGGTGATGGGTGCCAGGTGACAGGGTGCCAGGTGACAGGGTGACAGGTAAGAGGTGCCAGGGTGCCAAGTGCCAGGTGACAGGGTGCCAGGTGACAAGTGCGGAGTGCCAGGTGCCAGGGTACCTCAGCAGACCGTGCCACCAGGGCGTTGCTGTTGTCGATGCGGTACTTGACGGGGCTGGCCCGGCGCGGCAGCAGCACCGACACGTCCAGGTTGAGCTCCGGCCCCTTCTGAGCGTCCAGCTGGTACTGGGCCAGCGCCTGGAACACCATGATGGTGGCCTGCGGGGACACCCGTGTCACCGGGGCTTGGGGACACCACCTGGGACAGCCCCAAAGCCCCCCCGGGTGGCCCCGAGCACGAGGGGACCCCACGGCCTGGGGGCTCCTGATGGCACCCCCAGGGGGCCCTTGGGGATCTCCCGGTGTCCCCGGGGACAGGACGGGACACGGCGTCCCCAAAGGACAGGAGTTGTCCCCACAGGACCACGGGGACCAGAGGTGTCCCCAAGGGACAGGACATGTCCCCACGGGAAGCCCCTGAGATCCTGTAGGACCAGGAGGGTTCCCTGAGCCCAACGCATGTCCCCAGGGTGTCCCAGGGGTCCCGAGGTGACCCCCCAACCCCTGAGGTGTGACCCCAATACCTCCCGGGAGCTGTGACACCAGAGATGTTCCCCAAAAGATCAGCCCTACCCGTGGAGTCCCCCAGGGAGTCCACAGGGTCAGCAGATGTCCCCAGGTGCCACCACAAGGTGACCCCCCAAGCCCTGTCTTCCTGTACCCCTTCCCTGTGCCAGTCAGGTCCCCCAGAGCCACCTCCCCCACCCCAGGGACCCCAAAACCCCCTCCTCCACACCAGGGACCCCAAAACCCCCTCCCCCACACCAGGGACCCCATAACCACCTCCCTCAAAGCAGGGACCCCATAACCACCTCCCCACCCCAGGGACCCCATAAACACCTCCCCCACCCCAGGGACCCCACAACCAGCTCCCCCACACCAGGGACCCCATAAACACCTCCCCGACCCCAGTTCTGACCCCCAGGTGAGACACCACCTTTGAGCCCCACCAGGGACCCCACAACCACCTCCCCCACACCAGGGACCCCACAACCACCTTCCCCACACCAGGGACCCCATAAACACCTCCCCTACCCCAGGGACCCCATAAAACACCTCCCCCACACCAGGGACCCCACAACCAGCTCCCCCACACCAGGGACCCCATAAACACCTCCCCACCCCAGGGACCCCAGAACCACCTCCCTCAAAGCAGGGACCCCATAAACACCCACACCAGGGACCCCAGAACCACCTCCCCACACCAGGGGCCCCATAAACACCTCCCCCACCCCAGGGACCCCATAAACACCTCCCCGACCCCAATTCTGACCCCCAGGTGAGACACCACCTTTGAGCTTCACCAGGGACCCCACAACCACCTCCCTCAAAGCAGGGACCCCACAACCACCTCCCCCACACCAGGGACCCCACAACCACCTCCCTCAAAGCAGGGACCCCACAACCACCTCCCCCACACCAGGGACCCCACAACCACCTCCCTCAAAGCAGGGACCCCAAAACCACCTCCCCACACCAGGGACCCCAGAATCACCTCCCCACCCCAGGGACCCCCTAAAACACCTCCCTGATCCCAATTCTGACCCCCAGGTGAGACACCACCTTTGAGCCTCACCAGGGACCCCAGAGCCACCTCCCTCAAAGCAGGGACCCCATAAACACCTCCCTGACCCCAATTCTGACACAGCCTCCCCTCCCAGGGGGTCGGGGGGTTCGAAGCCCACCTGGGTGGAGCCGTAGCCGCCCCCAAAGTAGTTCTGCTGGGCGAGCCATCGGGCCACGGGGCCCGCCAGCTCCACCTTCTTCATCTGCAGCAGGGCCAGCAGCGCGTAGGACGTGCCCTCGATGTTGTAGGTCCGGGCGTTCCGCTCCTCCCAGCTCCTCCCATCTGGGGGAACGGGGGGTCATCAGCTCCTCCCCGGTGCCAGGGACCCCAAAAACATCTCCCCACCACCAGGGACCCCAAAAACACCTCCCATTCACCAGGGACCCCACAAACACCTCCATAAACACCTCCCCACCACCAGGGACCCCAAAAACACCTCCCCACCACCAGGGACCCCATAAATACCTCCCTGCTACCAGGGACCCCATAAACACCTCCACTATGCCAGGGACCCCATAAACACCTCCCCAGCACCAGGGACCCCATAAACACCTCCCCTGCACCAGGGACCCCACAAACACCTCCCCTGCACCAGGGACCCCACAAACACCTCTTCAGCACCAGGGACCCGACAAACACCTCCATAAACACCTCCCCTGCACCAGGGACCCCACAAAAACTCCTTCCACTTCACCAGGGACCCCAAAAACACCTCCCCAGCAACAGGGACCCCAAAACACCTCCCCAGCACCAGGGACCCCACAAACACCTCCACTATGCCAGGGACCCCATAAACACCTCCCCTGCACCAGGGACCCCACAAAAACCCCTTCCCCTTCAGCAGGGACCCCACAAACACCTCCCTAGCAACAGGGACCCCACAAACACCTCCCCTGCAACAGGGACCCCACAAAAACCCCTTCCCCTTCCTGGCACCAGGGACCCCACAAACACCTCCCCAGCACCAGGGACCGCATAAACACCTCCCCAGCACCAGGGACCCCATAAACACCCCTTCCACTTCAGCAGGGACCCCATAAACACCTCCCCGACCCCAATTCTGACCCCCAGGTGAGACACCACCTTTGAGCCTCGCCAGGGGACCCTACAACCACCTCCCCCCCCCCCCCGCCACCCCAGGGACCCCAATTTCGGCTCTCCCCACCCCAATTTTCGGCTCCCCGGGGTGGGGAACTCTCACCTTTGGAGAACTTCATGAGGACCTTCTCGCTCTTGAGCTTCCCGGCCAGGGCCAGCGCGTAGGAGCTCAGGGCCACCGTGTAGGGCCGGGCCAGCTGCTCGTAGCGCCGGGCCAGGAAATCGGCGGCCTTGTTGATGCTCCCGTCCAGGCTCTGGGGTGGTTCAGACCCTCAGGGGCCACCCTGAGGGGGGTTGGCTGTCCCCTCCCTGTCCCCACCCCCCCCCCGGGGGGTGTCACCCACCTACCTGCACGTGGCCCTTGCAGATCTCCCGTGCCTCCTTCAGCGCCACCAGCACGAAGGCAGTGAGGGACACCTCGGGCTCGGCCCCCACGTAACCCCCCTGTGGGGGGAGAGATCTCGGGGTCGGGGCTGTCCCGGCAGGATTTGTCCCCGTTGCCCGTTCACCTCCCTGTCCCTGATGTCCCCAATGTCCCCATTCCCCTCCTGATGTCCCCAGTGTCCCCATTCCCCTCCTGATGTCCCCAATGTCCCCATTCCCCTCCCTGATGTCCCCAATGTCCCCAACGTCCTCCCTATCCCCTCCCTGTCCCTGATGTCCCCAGTGTCCCCATTCCCCTCCTGATGTCCCCAATGTCCTCCCTATCCCCTCCCTGTCCCTGATGTCCCCAATGTCCTCATTCCCCTCCCTAATGTCCCCAATGTCCCCAATGTCCCCATTCCCCTCCTGATGTCCCCAATGTCCTCCCTGTCCCTGATTTCCCTGATGTCCCCATCCTTCTCCCTGATGTCCCCAGTGTCCCCATTCCCCTTCCTGATGTCCCCAATGCCCCCAATATTCCCATTCCCCTCCCTGCCCCCAATGTCCCCAATGTCCTCCCTGTCCCCAATGCCCCCAATGTCCCCATTCCCCTCCCTGTCCCAAATGTCCCCATTCCCCCCCCCGATGTCCCCAATATCCCCAATTCCCCTCCCTGTCCCCAATGTCCCCATCCTTCTCCCTGATGTCCCCAGTGTCCCCATTCCCCCCCCCAGATGTCCCCAACATCCCCAATTCCCCTCCCTATCCCCAATGTCACCAATATCCCCCTTCCCTTTCCCTGTCCCCGATGTCCCCATCCTCGCCCCTGATGTCCCTGTCCCCAACATCCCCAATTCCCCTCCCTGTCCCCAATGTCCCCAACATCCCCAATTCCCCTCCCTGTCCCCACCCCAACAGCCCATCCCGACCATCCCTCCCCCAGCCAGGACAGCTCCAGAAGGCCAATCAGGCCCCGGGGTTCGTGTCCCTCCCCCCCTTACCAGCATCTCGTTGTGGATGACGGGACCGTCCTCCTGGAAAATCCCGTCCGGCTTCTGCTTGTTGAGGATGAGCCACTTGATGGCCCCACAGACGACCTCGTGCTCGATGCTGATCAGTTTGCTGGCCATGGCGAACACTTTGGCCACGTAGGCCGTCAGCCTGGGGACAGGGGGACCTGGGTGTCACCTCCGGCCGTGTCACCCGGCCCCGGGGTGGGGGGGAAGGTGGTGGTGGCCCCCCCAAAACCCTCACCAGGTGCTCGACTTGCGGTTGAGGAAGGCGGCGAAGGAGTTGTCGGGCTTCCTGAAGGCCAATTCTTGGACGTAACCTGGGGGCGGGAGGGCGGGTGGTCAACACCAGGAGGGGCCTGGGGCAGGGCCAGGCCACCCAAGCCCTCCAAGGAACAGCCAAGGGTGGCTTCAAGGCCACCAACACCTTCCAGTCGATCACTGGCCAACACAGGGGTCACCTGGGAGTGGCTTCGGGCCATGGACACCCCACAAGTGTTGGCCAACACAAGGGGCACCCAAGGGTGGCCTCAAGGCCACCAACGCCCTCCAATTGTTGCCCATCACAATGAACACCCAAAGGGTGGCTTCAGGCCACCAACATCCTCCAAGTGTTGGCCAACACAAGGGGCACCCAAGGGATGGCCTCGGGCCACCAATGCCCTCCAATCATTGGCCAACACAAGGAACATCAAGGGGTGGTTTTTAGGCCCCTCCCCAAATGTTGGCCAACACAAGGGACTTCCACCCAACCCTCTGGGGGATGTTCTGATCCTTTGGGGGAGGCTCCCACCCACCCTTTGGGGATGTTCCCACCCCTTTTGGGGGAGGTTCCCATCTGCCCTTTGGGGATGTTCCTGCCCTTTTGGGGATCTTCTCACCCCCCCTTTTGAGGATGTTCTCATCCCTTGGAGAGTATTCCCACCGTTTTTTGGGGGATGTTCCCACCTACCTCTTTGGGGATGTTCCCATCCTTGGGGAATGCTTTCACCCTCTGGGGGTTGTTCCCACCCCTTGGGGGATAAATCCCACACACCCTTTGGGGATATTCCCACCCACCCTTGGAGGACCCAACCTTTGAGGATGTTCCCACCCTCAGAGGACATTCCCACCCTTTGAGGACATTCCCACCCTTGGAGGACCCAACCTTTGAGGATGTTCCCACCCTCAGAGGACATTCCCACCCTTTGAGGACATTCCCACCCTTTGGGGAGGTTCCCACCCTTTTGGGATGTCCCCACCCCCTCGGGGGGATGTCCCCACCCTTTTTGATGAGCTCGATGGCCTCGGTCCTGCGGTCGAGCCCCAGGTTCTCCCACTGCAGGGTGTTGTCCAGGTAGTGGGTGGCGATGACCGTGGGGGTCAGGGAGATCATGTTCTGCTCCCCACAGCCCGAGGGCACCACGATCAGGTGCTTCAGCTTGCTCCCGTCGATGGCCTTCTCCACCAGGACAGACACGGGGTTCCCTGCGCCACGGGGAGGGGGCCGGTCAAGCCCGAGGTGTCCCCACCCCACAACCCCACAGGTGGTCCCCGGGGTCGCCCCCAAGCCCAAAGCTCACCCTGGATGCTGATTCTGGTCTCCGACTCGGTGTTGGGGACGATGTCGGAGAGATCCGCCGCCTTCACCTTCTCCTCCTGCACCCCATCTGCGGGGCAGGGGGGTCAGCACGGAGGGGGGTGACCCCAAATCCTTCTTTCCCCCAAACCCTGAGGTGACCCAGCCCTGCCCCAGGATGTCCCTGGGCCCTCAGAGACCTTCCAGAGCCACGCCAGGATGTCCCTTCTCCCTCGGGATGCCCCAATGCCATGGTGGGGTGTCCCTTGGCTCCCAAGACATCCCAGACTCAAAGCAGGACACCCCTCATTCCCTGGGATGCCCCAATTCCATGGTGGGGTGTCCCTTGGCCCCCAGGGATGCCCCAGACCCACAGTGGGTCTTCCCTTGTCCCCTGAGATGTCCCAGATCCACACTGGGGTTTCTCTGGTCCCTCAAGACACCCCAGACCCACAGTGGGACTTCCCTCTTCCCTCAAGATGTTCCAGATTCACACTGGGGCTTTTCTTGACCCCAAGACAGCCCCAGACCCACAGTGGGTCTTCCCTCATCCCCCAGAGTGTCCCAGACCCACAGTGGGACTTCCCTCATCCCCTAGGATGTCCCAGACCCACAGTGGGACTTCCCTCGTCCCCCAGGATGTCCCAGACCCACAGTGGGACTTCCCTTGTCCCCCAGGATGTCCCAAACCTGCCCTTGGGGGCACATTCTCCATCCCCCAGGACGTCCCTGAGGTCCTGCCCTCGGTGGGATCCCCCCATGGGGCCGGGCCCAGCCCTGGTCACTCACTGACTCCCTTGTGCTGTGGGTCCAGCTCGAGGATCTTCACCGTCTTCTCCAGCCTCATCCCCTCGGGCTGCCCAGGGCAGAGTCCAACCATAAACGGGGTTGGTTTTGGGGTCCCCCCCTTCCCAACCACTCCACATTGTCCAGGAAAGGCGTCCCAGTACAAGCCAGAGCCCTCCAGGGTGTGTGACCCACGGGTTTAGGGCATGTCCCCTGTCCCCCAAGGTGCCTCAGGGATTTCCCAAGGTTTAGGGGATCACTCGAGTCCCATGAAGTCCACCCCAAATCCCAAGGAGTCCTCCCAAGGTTTAGAAGACCCCTCAAGTCCCAAGGAATCCTCACTGGGTTTAGGGGATCCTCCAAGCCCCAAGGAATCCCACCAAGGTTTAGGGGATCCCCCAAGCCCCAAGGAATCCTCACTGGCTTTGGGGGATCCCTCAAGCCCCAAGGAGTCCTCCCAAGGTTTAGAAGACCCCTCAAGTCCCAAGGAGTTCTCCCAAGGTTTATGGGATTCCTTGAATCTTTTGGAGTCTTCCCAAGTATTAGGAGATCTCTCAAGTTCCAAGGAGTTCTCCCAAGGTTTAGGGGATCCCTCAAGTCCCAGGGAATCCCTTGAATCTCTTGGAGTCTCCCCAATGTCTAGAAAACCCCTCAAGCCCCAAGGAGTCCTCACTGCCTTTAGGGGATCCCTCAAGCCCCAAGGAGTCCTCCCAAGGTTTATGGGATTCCTTGAGTCCCAACAAGTCCTTCCAAGGTTTAGGGGATTCCTTGAATCTTTTGGAGTCTTCTGAAGGTTTAGAAAACCCCTCAAGCCCCAAGGAATCTTCACTGGGTTTAGGGGATCCCCGAAGCCCCAAGGAATCCCACCAAGGTTTAGGGGATCCCTCAAGCCCCAAGGAATCCCACCAAGGTTTAGGGGATCCCTCAAGCCCCAAGGAGTCCTCCCAAGGTTTAGAAGACCCCCCAAGTCCCAAGGAGTCTTCCCAAGGTTTATGGGATTCCTTGAGTCCCAACAAGTCCTTCCAAGGTTTAGGGGATTCCTTGAATCTTTTGGAGTCTTCCCAAGTATTAGGAGATCCCTCAAGTCCCAAGGAGTCCTCCCAAGGTTTAGGGGACCCCTCAAGTCCCAGGGGATCCCTTGAATCTCTTGGAGTCTCCCCAATGTTTAGAAAACCCCTCAACCCCCAAGAAATCCTCACTGGCTTTAGGGGATCCCCCAAGCCCCAAGGAATCCCACCAAGGTTTAGGGGATCCCTCAAGTCCCAAGGAGTTCTCCCAAGGTTTAGGGGTTCCCTGAAGCCCCAAGAAATCCCACCAAGGTTTAGGGGATCCCTCAAGCCCCAAGGAATCCTCACTGGCTTTAGGGGATCCCCCAAGCCCCAAGGAATCCTCACTGGGTTTAGGGGATCCCTCAAGCCCCAAGGAATCCTCACTGGCTTTAGGGGATCCCTCAAGCCCCAAGGAATCCCACCAAGGTTTAGGACCACCCTGGAAGAGCGATCCTTGCCAACCCCGGGACAAAGGCAGCCACGGGGACGTCCCCGTGCCAGGGACACCCGAGGGACAGGGGGGAGGTGACAGCGAGGGCCACTCACCACCACCCTGAGCTTCTTCTTGACGCCGTCGGCCACGTACTTGTCCCTGACGGCCGCCTTGACCTCGACGTCGTGCAGCCCCAGCTCCAGGGGCACCAGCACGAAGGACACGGTGCGGGAGGACTCGGCCTTGATGCGCAGGATCTGCTGGAAACGCTTCTTGGACGTGGAGGGGCCGCACAGGGCGGGGTTGTGCACCAGCTCCACCCGCACCTGGGGGGCACAGAGGGGGCACACGGGGCAAGGCACAGAGTCAGGGGGTGCCCAGAGAGGGAAGGGACCCCCCAAAGATCATCCAGTCCGATCTCCCCCTTCCAGGACGCCCCAAAATCCTGCCAAGTGCCTGAAAGGGTTGTCCGGACATTCCCTGAGCTCTAAGGGGAATTGTGGGATATCCAGAGCTGGAAGGGACCCCCCCACCCAAGGATCATCCAGTCTGATCCTCCCCCTTCCAGGATGCCCCAAAATCCTGCCAAGGGCCTGAAAGGGTTGTCCGGACATTCCTTGAGCTCTAAAAGGGAATTGTGGGATATCCAGAGCTGGAAGGGACCCCCCCCACCCCAAGGATCATCCAGTCCAATCCCCCACCCAGGACACCCCAAAATGCCACCAAGGGCATGGGAGCATTGTCCAAACGTTCCCTGAGCTCTAAAATCATGGTGGAAAGGCCCAGTGAGGATCATCCAGTCTTACCTTGCCCAGGACACCCCAAAATGTCACCAAGGGCATGGGAGCATTGTCCAAATATTCCCTGAGCTTTAAATTCGTGGGATATCCCCAGCTGGAAAGGCCCAGTGAGGATCATCCAGTCCAACCCTGCCCAGGGCACCCCAAAATGCCACCAAGGGCATGGGACCATTTGGACCACTGTCCAAACATTGTCCCTGAGCTCTAAAATCATGGTGGAAAGGCCCAGTGAGGATCATCCAGTCTAACCCTGCCCAGGATGTCCCAAAATGCCACCCAGTTCCAGAGAGTGTTGTTCAAATATTCCCTGAGCTCTAAAATCGTGGGATATCCCCAGCTGGAAAGGCCCAGTGAGGGTCCAACCCTGCCCAGGGCACCCCAAAATCCCTAAGGGCATTGCCCAAACATTCCTGGAGCTCTGACAGCCTCGGTGTTGTTGTGCCCAAAGGCTGGGGGGCCTGTTCAGTGCCCAACCACCCTCTGGGGGAAGAACCTTCCCCTGAGATCCGACCTGACCCGGCCCTGCCCCAGCTCCAGCGTCCTGGCCCTGGCCCTGCCCCTCAGGGCCCTTTCCCATCCTCGTGGCCTCCTTTGGATGCTCTCTCAGAGCTTCTCTGGGGGGATCCAGGAGGCCACAGACCCCTCCCTTCCCTCCAAAGCCCCCCGGGGTGGGTCCCAACTCACGGTGATCTCCTCCAGGTTGTAGTTGTAGAGGATGGCCCGGATCTCCACCTGCTCGTTCCTCACCACCGAGTAGGGCAGGCGCAGGTCGATGAAGAAGTCCTTCATCACCGTGATCTCGTAGGGGTCGGCCACGCACAGCCCTGGGGGGGACGTGGAGGGTCAGGATTGGGGGGGTTCTGGTTGGATTGTGCCCCCAGGGACAGCCCCGAGACCTTCAGAGAGCCCTCAGAGCCCAGGGAGCCACCTCCGGGTTTAGGGGGTGTCTTGGATCTCTTGGAGTTCTCCCAAGGTTTAGGAGATCCCTCAAAACCCATGGAGTCCTCTAAAGGTTTAGGAGATCCCTCAAAACCCATGGAGTCCTCTCAAGGCTTAGGGGATCCTCAAAACCCAGGGAGTTCTTCCAAGGCTTAGGGGATCCCTCAAAACCCAGGGAATTCTTCCAAGGCTTAGGGGATCCCTCAAAACCCAGGGAGTTCTTCCAAGGCTTAGGGGACCCCTCAAAACCCATGGAGTTCTTCCAAGACTTGGGAGATCCCACAAAACCCAGAGAGCTCTTCCAAGGCTTAGGGGATCCCTCAAAACCCATGGAGTTCTCCCAACGTTTAGGAGATCCCTCAAAACCCATGGAGTTCTCCCAAAGTTTAGGAGATCCCTCAAAACCCATGGAGTCCTCTCAAGGTTTAGGAGATCCCTCAAAACCCAGGGAGTTCTCCCAAGGCTTAGGAGATTCCTCCAAGTCCAGGGAGTCCCCCCCAATGCTTAAAGGTCCCACCAGTCCCAAGGAGTCCTCCCAAGGTCTGGGAGATCCCTCAAGACCCAAGGAGTCTTCACAAGGGTAAGGGATCCACTGAGTCCCACAGAGCCCTCCCAAGGTTTAGGAGATCCCCCAGGTCCCATCCGTTCCACCAAAGTTTAGGAGATGTCCCTCAAGATCCACGGAGTCCTCCCAAGGTTTAGGGGACCCCTCAAACCCCAGGGACGCCCATCAAGCTTGGTGGGATCTCCCCATTAAGATTTTTGGGGACCCTTCAAGTTCCAGGAACTCCCGTCAAGCTTGGTGGGATCTCCCCACTAAGATTTTTGGGGATCCCTCAAAGCACCAAGGAAACCCTCCAGGCTTTAGGGGGCCCTTCAGGTCCCAGGGTCCCCTCCCAAGGTTTGGGGGGGTTCCTTTGTCCCCCAATCTGTGCCATACCCTTGTTGGGTGAGAGGCTGACGGCCAGGACCTCCCAGGTGGTGATGGAGTCCTTCAGGTACACGGGCACGGTCTTGGTTGACACCCTGGAGAGGATGGGGGGGTCACCAAGGGGGTCCCAACCCACCCAAGGGGATGTCACCACCCCCCAGAGTGGAGCTGGGGGGGTCACAGCTGGTCCCCAGGACAGACCAGCAGGTTTGGGATGAGCCCTGGGCGGTCTTGAGGCAGCACCAGGGGGTCAGGGGTGACCTCGGTGTGGATTTGGGGGGGTCAGGGAGGGGAAGGTGACCCCCAGGGTGGGTTCTGGAGGGTGAGAGGAGCAGAGGGACAGGGGCAGGGCTCACCCCAGCCTGTCAGGATTGTCTGTCAGGTGCTCCACCTGCCACAGCCAACTCTCCGGGAAGAGGCTCCGCGTGATGATCTCGTCGTCACTCATGAACACCACGTCCTTCTCGCCTGGGGGTGGGGGCATCCCTCTCGACCGTGGCCTCATGGACCCAACCCCTGAGCGGAGCTGATATCACCCCAGCTCGGACTGGGCAACCCCCAGCGCTGCCCACCCCACATTCACCCCAAAGTCATCCCAAATGAACCCAAAATGAACCCCAAATTCACCCAACATTCACCCCAAAGTCACCCCAAAATTCAGCAAACCCCAAATGAACCCAACGTTCACCCCAAATGAACCCCAAATTAACCCAACATTCACCCCAAATGAACCCCAAATTAACCCAACGTTCACCCCAAATGAACCCCACATTCACCCCAAATGAACCCCAAATTAACCCCAAATTAACCCAACATTCACCCCAAATTAACCCAAAGTTCACCCCAAATGAACCCCAAATTAACCAAACATTCACCCAACATTCACCCAACATTCACCCCAAATTCACCCCAAATGAATCCAACGTTCACCCCAAACAAACCCAAATGAACCCAACGTTCACCCCAAACAAACCCCAAATGAACCCAACATTCACCCCAAATGAACCCCAAATTAACCCAACATTCACCCCAAATTCACCCCAAATTCACCCCAAATGAACCCAACATTCACCCCAAATGAACCCCAAATTAACCCAACATTCACCCCAAATTCACCCCAAATTAACCCAACATTCACCTCAAATGAACCCCAAATTCACCCAGCATTCACCCCACATTCACCCAGCATTCACCCCAAATGAACCCAACATTCACCCCAAAGTCACCCAGAATTAACCCAACATTCGCCCCATATTCACCCAAAAGTCACCCAAAAGTCACCCCACATTCATCCAAAATTCACCCCAAATTCTCCCCAAAGTACCCAACATTCACCAACATTCATCCCACATTCATCCAACATTCACCCCGAATTCAACCAACATTCACCCCATATTAATCCAAAATTCACCCCGAATTCACCCAGAATTAACCCAACATTCACCCCAAATTCACCCATAATCCACGCCAAATTCACCCAACATTCACCCAAAAGTCACCCCAAATTCCTCCAACATTCACCCCACATTCATCCAATATTCACCCCAAATTCACTCAAAATTCACCCAACACTCACCAGCATTCATCCCACATTCATCCAACATTCACCCCAAATTCATCCAAAAGTCACCCAACACTCACCAACATTCACCCCAAATTCACCCAGCATTCATCCCACATTCATCTAACATTCACCCCAAATTCACCCAAAATTCACCCAATATTCACCAACATTCACCCCAAATTCATCCAACATTTA
Source organism: Pyrocephalus nanus (assembly GCA_038380795.1). Taxonomy (NCBI): domain Eukaryota; kingdom Metazoa; phylum Chordata; class Aves; order Passeriformes; family Tyrannidae; genus Pyrocephalus; species Pyrocephalus nanus. The sequence continues at coordinate 2,084,419 of CM076292.1, forward strand.
CTCAAAATTCACCCAAAATTAACCCAACATTCACCAACATTCATCCAGCTTTCATCCAAAATTCACATAAAATTCACCCAACCCCCACACAAAATTCACCAACATTCACCCAAAATTCACCCAAAATTCACCAACATTCGCCCAACGTTCACCCAACGTTCAAGGGTTTGCCCAAGGACAGCACAAGGAACTCCCAACCTTCCCCCAGGGAACATCCAAGAAACTCCCAACCTTCCCCAAGGAACACCCAAGGAACTCCCAAATTTCCCCCAAGGAACCCCTGAGGTTCACCTGACCTTCACCCAAGCTTTTCTTCAGGATCACACAACCTTCCCCCAAGGAACACCCAAGAATCTCCCAATCTTCACCCAAACTTCACCTGATGTTCACCCAATCTTCCCCCAGGGAACACCCAAGGAACTCTCAACCTTCCCCCAAGGACAGCACAAGGATCTCCCAACCTTCCCCCAAGGAACACCCAAGGAACTCCCAACCTTCCACCAGGGAACACCCAAGGAACTCTCAACCTTTCTCCAAGGAACACCCAAGGAACTCCCAACTTTTCCCCAAGGAACAACCAAGAATCTCCCAACTTTTCCCCAAGGAACTCCCAAGGAACTCCCAACCTTCCCCCAGGGACCACCCAAGGAACTCCCAACCTTCCCTCAAGGAACACCCAAGAATCTCCCAATCTTCACCCAAACTTCACCTGAGGTTCACCCAATCTTCCCCCAGGGAACACCCAAGAATCTCCCAACCTTCCCCCAAGGATAGCACAAAGAACTTCCAACTTTCCCTCAAGGAACACCCAAGAGACTCCCAACTTTACCCCGAGGAACATCCAAGAGACTCCCAACCTTCCCCCAAGTAACATCCAAGGAACTCCCAACCTTCCTCCAGGGAACACCCAAGAGACTCCCAACCTTCCCCCAGGGAACACCCAAGGAACTCCCAAATTTCCCCCAGGGAACACCCAAGGAACTCCCAAATTTCCCCCAGGGAACACCCAAGGAACTCCCAAATTTCCCCCAGGGAACACCCAAGGAACTCTCAACTTTTCTCCAAGGAACATCCAAGGAACTCCCAACCTTCCCCCAAGGAAAATCCAAGGAACTCCCAACCTTCCCCCAGGGAACACCCAAGGAACTCCCAACCTTCCCCCAAGGATAGCACAAAGAACTCCCAACGTTCCCCCAAGGAACACCCAAGAATCTGAACCTTCCCCCAAGGAACACCCAAGGAACTCCCAAGGAACTCCCAACCTTCCCCCAACTTCCCCCCAGGAACTCCCGAGGCTGCCCCGCTCCCACCTCTCCCTCCCTCCCAGCCCATCCCAGCACTTGCTTCGTGCCAGCTGGAACGTGGTCTGCTGGCGTCGCTTCTCCCTGCGGATGTCCTCGATGTACTTGCAGCAGTCGAGGAAGGCCTGGACGCAGGACTCGCCCTCCTGGATGTAGGAGCTCCTCTGCTCGCAGCTGTGATCCATGGGGATGTCCCGCATCCCATCCTCGCAGCACTTCCGCAGCTCCTTGTCCTGGTACTCGGACGCTGCCGGCACCGCCACACCCGCTGGCACCCGGCCCAGGGGCACCCGGGGGGGCCCTCGGGGACAGGGGACACTCTGGGGTTCCTCAGGGATGTGGGGACACTTTGGGGTTCCTCAGGGATGTGGAAAGCTCTGGTGTCATCAGGGACAAGGGGACACTTTGGGGTTCCTCAGGCATGTGGGGGCACTCTGGGGTTCCTCAGGGACAGGGGACACTCTGGGGTTCCTCCTAGGATATGGGGACACTCTGGGGTTCCTCAGGGACAGGGGACACTTTGGGGTTCCTCAAGGATATGGGGACACTCTGGGGTTCCTCAGGGACAGGGGACACTCTGGTGTCATCAGGGATGTGGGACACTCTGGGGTTCCTCAGGGATGTGGGACACTCTGGTGTCATCAGGGATGTGGGACACTCTGGGGTTCCTCAGGGACAGGGGACACTCTGGGGTTCCTCAAGGATATGGGGACACTCTGGGGTTCCTCAGGGACAAGGGACACTCTGGTGTCCTTCAGGGATGTGGGACACTCTGGGGTTCCTCAGGGACAGGGGACACTCTGGGGTTCCTCAGGGATGTGGGACACTCTGGTGTCATCAGGGATGTGGGGCACTCTGGGGTTCCTCAGGGACAGGGGACACTCTGGGGTTCTTCATGGATGTGGGACACTCTGGGGTTCCTCAGGGACATTGGGACATCTTGATGTCCCCCAGGAACATGGGGACACTTTGGCATTCCTCAGGGATGTGGGAAACTCTGGGGTTCCTCAGGGGTGTGGGACACTGGTGTCATCAGGGAAATGGGACACTCTGGGGTTCCTCAGGGACACGGGACACCATCATTGACTGGAACATGGGATGTCTCAGTGCCCCCTAGGGACATGGGACACTTTGGGGTTCCTCAGGGATGTGGGGCACTCTGGTGTCATCAGGGACATGGGACACTATCATTGACTGGAACATGGGATGTCCCAGTGTCCCTCAGGGACATGGGACACTTTGGGATTCCTCAGGGACATGGGACACTTTGGGATTCCTCAGGGATATGGGGAACTCTGGGGTTCCACAGGGAAATGGGAAACTCTGGGGTTCCTCGGGGTTGTGGGACACTCTGGTGTCATCAGGGACAAGGGACACTCTGGTGTCATCAGGGAAATGGAACACTTTGGGGTTCCTCAGGGACATGGGACACTCTGGGGTTCCTCAGGGATGTGGAATACTCTGGGGTTCCTCAGGGATGTGGGACATGTTGGGATTCCTCAGGGATGTGGAATGCTCTGGTGTCATCAGGGACATGGAACACTCTGGGGTTCCTCAGGGATAAGGGACACTTTGGAGTTCCTCAGGGATGTGGGGACACTTTGGGGCTCCTCAGGGACATGGGGACACTTTGAGGTTCCGCAGGGATGTGGGGACACTCTGGGGTTCCTCAGGGATATGGGGCACTCTGGGGTTCCTCAGGGAGATTGGGACATCTTGATGTCCCTCAGGGACATGGGACACTTTGGAGTTCCTCAGGGATGTGGGAAACTCTGGGGTTCCTCAGGGACATGGGACACTCTGGTGTTATCAGGGAAATGGGACACTCTGGGGTTCCTCAGGGATGTGGGGACACTTTGGGGTTCCTCAGGGACATGGGGACACTTTGGGGCTCCTCAGGGACATGGGGACACTTTGAGGTTCCGCAGGGATGTGGGGACACTTTGGGGTTCCTCAGGGACAGGGGGCACTCTGGTGTCATCAAGGACAAGGGACACTCTAGTGTCCTCAGGGACATGGGACACTTTGGGGTTCCTCAGGGATGTTGGACATGTTGGGATTCCTCAGGGACGTGGGGCACTCTGGGGTTCCTCAGGGACAGGGGACACTCTGGGTTTCCTCAGGGATGTGGGGCACTCTGGGGTTCCTCAGGGACATTGGGACATCTTGATGTCCCCCAGGGACATGGGGACACTTTGGGATTCCTCAGGGACATGGGACACTCTGGGGTTCCTCAGGAATGTGGGGGCACTCTGGGGTTCCTCAGGGACAGGGGACACTCTGGGGTTCCTCAGGAATGTGGGGGCACTCTGGGGTTCCTCAGGGACAGGGGACACTCTGGGGTTCCTCAGGGATGTGGGACACTTTGGGGTTCCTCAGGGATGTAGAATGCTCTGGTGTCATCAGGGATGTGGGACACTCTGGGGTTCCTCAGGGATATGGGGACACTTTAGGATTCCTCAGAGATGTGGGGCACTCTGGGGTTCCTCAGGGACGTGAAATGCTCTAGGGTTTCTCAGGGACGTGGGACACTCTGGGGTTCCTCAGGGACAGGGGACACCATCATTGACTGGAACATGGGATGTCTCAGTGCCCCCTAGGGACATGGGACACTTTGGGGTTCCTCAGGGACATGAGACACTCTGGGATTCTTAGGGACATGGGACACTCTGGGATTCTCAGGGACATGGGGCACTCTGGTGTCCTCAGGGACATTGGACACCATCACTGACTGGAACATGGGATGTCCTGGTGTCCCTCAGGGATGTGGGACACTCTGTTGTCCCTTGGGAGAAGGGGATGCTGTGGTGTCACCAGGGATATGGGACACGGGACACTGGTATGGACTGGGACGTGGGATATCCTAGTGTCCCCCAGGGACAAGGGACACTCTGGTGGCCTTTGGGACAGGGGACACTCTGGTGTCCCTTGGGGACGCTGTGGTGTCACCAGGGACACGCCCCTGCCACCCACCCTTGGTGCCTCTGTACTCCATGAGCTGCAGCGAGCGGCGCCTGCGCTTGGCCTCCTGGGGACACTGCAGCTCTGGGGACACAGGGACAGAGGGGACAGGGCTCAGGACCTCGCAGTGTCCCAGCCCCACAGCCCGACATCCCCTTGGCCTCAGCTGTCACATCCCAAAGCTCAAGGTCACCTCCTCCCCCATCCCTGAGGTGTCACCTCCCCCCTTCCCGAGGTGCCACATCCCTCAAGTGTCATCACCCCAATGTGTCACCTCTCCCATCCCTGAGGTGTCACCTCTGGCATCCCCAATGTGTCACCTCCCCCATCCCCAAGGTGTCACCTCCCCCATCCCCAAGGTGTCACCTCCCCCATTCCCAAGGTGTCACCTCCCCCATCCCTGAGGTGTCACCTCCCCCATCCTGGAGGTGTCACATCCCTGAAGTGTCACCTCCTCCATTCCCAGAGTGTCACCTCCCCCCTTCCCGAGGTGCCACATCCCTCAAGTTTCATCACCCCAAGGTGTCACCTCCCCCATCCCCAAGGTGTCACCTCCCCCATTCCCGAAGTGCCACCTCCCCCCTTCTCGAGGTGCCACACCCCCCAAGTGTCATCACCCCAATGTGTCACCTCCCCCATTCCCAAGGTGTCACCTCCCCCATCCCCAAGGTGTCACCTCCCCCATCCCCGAGGCGTCACCTCCCCCATCTCCAAGGTGTCCCATCCCTGAAGTGTCACCCCCACAATGTGTCACCTCCCCCTCTGTGACACCTTCCCCACCCCTGAGGTGGCCCATCCTCCATCCCTCAAGTGTCACCTCCCCGGCCCCCAAGGTGTTCCCAAGGTGTCGCCTCCCTCCCCCCCGAGGTGCCACCTCCCTTGTCCCCAAGGTGGTGTCCCCTCCCATGTCCCCAAGGTGTCCCCGGGCTGTCCCCTCCTGCCCCATCCTACCCGACCGCTGTGGGGTCGTGATCTTCATGTTGGTGACCAAGCTCAGCCCGGCGTCGGCGAAGACCCCCACGTTGTCCCTCCCGCTGCCCGCGGTGCAGCCGATGTCACTCTTCTCCACCGTGTCCCAAACCTGCCACCACCGCCAGGGGACACCTCTGAGGGCCGTGGCCACCTCCCGGGGACAGCGGGGATGGCCACGGCCACCAACAGGGGAAAGCTGGGATGGCCACTGCCACCACCAGGGGACAGCTGGGATGGCCACGGCCATCCACAGGGGACAGCCACGATGGCCACTGCCACTGACAGGGGACAGCGGGGATGGCCACGGCCACCAAGAGGGGACACCTCTGAGGGCCAGGGCCACCTCCCGGGGACAGCGGGGATGGCCACGGCCACCAACAGGGGACAGCCACGATGGACACTGCCACCTTCTGGGGACAGCTGGGATGGCCACTGGCACCGACAGGGGACACTCATGATGGCCAGTGCCACCATCACCAGGGGACATTTGTGATGGCCACTGCCACCAAGGGACAGCAGGGATGGCCACTGCCACCACCAGGGGACAGAGGGGACAGCCACTGCCACCTCCACCAGGGGACAGTTGTGATGGTCACTGCCACCACCAGGGGACAGCTGGGATGGTCACTGCCACCGACAGAGGACAGCCACGATGGTCACTGCCAGCGCATGGGGACAGCGGGGATGGCCACTGCCACCAAGAGGGGACACTCATGATGGCCAGTGCCACCACCACCAGGGGACAGTTGTGATGGCCACTGCCACCAAGGGACAGCTGTGATGGTCACTGCCACCACCAGGGGACAGCTGGGATGACCACTGCCACCCCTTCGGGACACTTTTGATGGCCACCACCATCAGGGGACAGCTGTGATGGTCACTGCCATCACCAGGGGACAGGGGGGACAGCCACTGCCACAAGGGGGGAACACCCATGAGAGTCACTGCCACCTCCACCAGGGGACACTTGTGATGGCCACCACCACCAGGGGACAGTTGTGATGGCCACTGCCACCAACAGGGGACAGCCACGATGGCCACTACCAGCCCCTGAGGACAGGGGGATGGCCACTGCCACCAAGAGGGGACACTCATGATGGCCACCACCACCACCACCAGGGGACATTTGTGATGGCCACTGCCACCCCTTGGGGACACTTTTGATGGCCACCACCACCAGGGGACAGCTGTGACAGCCACTGCCACCCCCACCAGGGGACAGCGGGGACAGCGGGGACAGCGGGGAGGGGGCTCCCCAGGCACCCACCCTGGTCTGGGTGAGCTTGTTGGTGTTGTTGAGGACGAAGACCCCCTTGTCCACGGCCACCAGCCCCACGTGGGCCTTGTGGTCGCCCTCGATGCGCAGCCTCATGGGGCTCCCCGGCCGGTGCACCTGACTGTCGGCCTCGGACGCCCCCTTCACCACCAGCTGTGGGGCACACGGGGTCACCTCCGGGTCACGGCCCCAAAAACCCTCCCTGAGACCCCCAGAACCCGATCCATGGGGAACCCCGACCCCAGGGGACCCCAAAAACCCCCCTTGAGACCCCCAGAACCCGACCTGTGGGGAACCCCAACCCCAGGGGACCCCAAAAACCCTCCCTGAGACCCCCAGAACCTGTCCCATGGGGAACCCCAACCCCAGGGTGTTGGAGACCCCAAAAACCCTCCCTGAGACCCCCAGAACCCGACTCATGGGGAACCCTGACCTCAGGGGACCCCAAAAACTCCCCCTGAGACACCCGGAACGCGACCCGTGGGGAACCCCGACCCCAGGGGACCCCAAAAACCCTCTGTGAGACCCCCGGAACCTGATCCATGGGGAACCCCAACCCCAGGGTGTTGGAGAACCCAAAAACCCTCCCTGAGACCCCCGGAACCCAACCCATGGGGAACCCCAACCCCAGGGGACCCCAAAAACCCCCCTTGAGATCCCCAGAACCTGACCCGTGGGGAACTCCGACCCCAGGGGTGCTGGAGACCCCAAAAACACCCCTGAGACACCCAGAACCCAACCTGTGGGGAACTCCAACTCCAGGGGACCCCAAAAACCCTCCCTGAGACCCCCAGAACCCGACCCCTGGGGAACCCCCACTCCAGGGAACCCCAAAAACCCCCCAAGACCCCCGGAACCCAACCCATGGGGAACCCCGACCCCAGGGAACCCCAAAAACCCCCCAAGACCCCCAGAACCTGACCCGTGGGGAACCCCAACCCCAGGGGTGTTGGAGACCCCAAAAACCCTCCCTGAGACATCCAGAACCCGACTCATGGGGAACCCCGACCCCAGGGAACCCCAAAAACCCCCCAAGACCCCCAGAACCCGACTCATGGGGAACCTCGACCCCAGGGGACCCCAAAAACCCTCCCTGAGACCCCCGGAACCCGATCTGTGGGGAACCCCGACCCCAGGGGTGCTGGAGACCCCAAAAACCCCCCTGAGACCCCCAGAACCCAACCTGTGGGGAACCCCAACCCCAGGGGACTCCAAAAACCCCCCAAGACCCCCAGACCCTGATCCGTGGGGAACCCCGACCCCACGGGACCCCAAGAAACCTCCCTGAGACACCCCTAGAACATGACCCGTGGGGAACCTCGACCCCAGGGGTGTTGGAGACCCCAAAAACCCTCCCTGAGACCCCCGGAACCCGATCCATGGGGAACCCTGACCCCAGGGGACCCCAAAAACCCCCCTTGAGATCCCCAGAACCTGACCCGTGGGGAACTCCGACCCCAGGGGTGCTGGAGACCCCAAAAACACCCCTGAGACACCCAGAACCCAACCTGTGGGGAACTCCAACTCCAGGGGACCCCAAAAACCCTCCCTGAGACCCCCAGAACCCGACCCCTGGGGAACCCCCACTCCAGGGAACCCCAAAAACCCCCCAAGACCCCCGGAACCCAACCCATGGGGAACCCCGACCCCAGGGAACCCCAAAAACCCCCCAAGACCCCCAGAACCTGACCCGTGGGGAACCCCAACCCCAGGGGTGTTGGAGACCCCAAAAACCCTTTCTGAGACCCCCAGAACCTAACCCATGGGGAACCTCGACCCCAGGGGTGCTGGTGACCCCAAAACCCCTCCCTGAGACCACCAGAACCTGTCCCATGGGGAACCCTGACCCCAGGGGACCCCAAAAACCCTCCCTGAGACCCCCGGAACCTGACCCGTGGGGAACCCCGACCTCAGGGGACCCCAAAAACCACCCTTGAGACCCCCAGAACCCAACCTGTGGGGAACCCCAACCCCAGGGATGTGGCAGACCCCAAAAAACCTTTCCCCAAAACCTACGCCCTTACAAAGACCTCCCTCAAGTCCCTCAAGGTCCCCCCAAGCCCCCCCCAAGTCCCACAAGGGCCCCTCAAGTCCTTCAAGTGTCCCCAAGTCCCTCAAGGACCACCCCAAGCCCTTCCAAAGGCCCCACCAAGCCCCTTAAGGGCCCCGCTCCAAAAACCTTTCCAAAGCCTTCCCACCCAAACCTCCCCCCACCAAAGCCCACCCAAACCCCCACAAGGACCACCCAAACCCCCACAAGGACCACCCAAACCCCCCCAAAGACCACCCAAACCCCCTCAAGGACCACCCAAGTCCCTCAAGGGCCACCCAAACCCCCTCAAGGGCCACCCAAACCCCCTCAAGGGCCACCCAAGTCCCTCAAGGGCCACCCAAACCCCCTCAAGGACCACCCAAGTCCCTCAAGGACCACCCAAGTCCCTCAAGGGCCACCCAAACCCCCTCAAGGACCACCCAAGTCCCTCAAGGACCACCCAAGTCCCTCAAGGACCACCCAAACCCCCTCAAGGACCACCCAAGTCCCTCAAGGGCCACCCAAGTCCCTCAAGGACCACCCAAGTCCCTCAAGGACCACCCAAACCCCCTCAAGGACCACCCAAACCCCCTCAAGGACCACCCAAGTCCCTCAAGGGCCACCCAAACCCCCTCAAGGACCACCCAAACCCCCTCAAGGACTACCCAAGTCCCTCAAGGGCCACCCAAACCCCCTCAAGGACCACCCAAACCCCCTCAAGGACCACCCAAGTCCCTCAAGGACCACCCAAACCCCCTCAAGGACCACCCAAACCCCCTCAAGGACCACCCAAGTCCCTCAAGGACCACCCAAGCCCTCGCAGGAAAAGACCCTTCAGCTCCTTCAAGAACCCCCCAAACCCCTCAAGCGCCACCCCAAGGCCCCCAGGTCCCCTCCCCACCCCTGTGGGGTCAGGGGGACACTCACGGTGCCCATGCAGGTGTCCTTGACGTCCACCCAGATGGAGTCGGCCACGATCTCCCCAGGCAGGACGTGGTAATAGCCCACGACGCGGAAGGAGGGCAGCAGGTCGGCCGTCACCGGCAGGGTCATGGTGACCAGGCTCTGCCCGGCCTCGTGGGGCTGCCGCCCGGCGCGAACGATGTGGCCCCTGCTCATGATCTGGCACGGGCAAGGAACGGCGCGTTGGTGGCGAGTGACCAGCGGGGCCCCCTCTACACAACCCCGGCCACCACGGGTGTCCAGGGCATCCTGGTCACCCCGTGTCCTGCTGTGCTGGCCCTTGGTGACCACTCCTGGGCACGGTCGTCAGTCACCCTGGGTGTGGTCATTGGTCATCTTGGCCATGGTTGTTGATCACCTCGCCCATGGTTGTTGGTTACCATGGTCATTGGTCACCTTGGCCATGGTCATTGGTCACTCTGGCCGTGGTCACTGGTCACCTTGGCAATGGTTGTTGGTTACCATGGTCACAGGTCACCCTGGCCATGGTCAGTGGTCACCCTGGACATGGTCATTGGTCACCCTGGACATGGTCACTGGTCACCCTGGACATGGTCACTGGTCACCCTGGACATGGACACTGGTCACCCTGGCCATGGTCAGTGGTCACCTTGTCCATGGTCATTGGTCACCCTGGACATGGTCACTGGTCACCCTGGGTGTGGTCATTGGTCACCCTGGCTGTGGTAATTGGTCACCTTGGTCATGGTCATTGGTCACCTTAGCCATGGTTGCTGGTCACCATGGTCATTGGTCACCCTGGCCGTGGTCATTGGTCACCTCGGCCATGGTCATTGATCACTGTGGTCATTGGTCACCCTGGCTGTGGTCATTGGTCACCATGGTCATTGGTCATCTTGGCCATGGTCATTGGTCACCATGGTCATTGGTCATCTTGGCCATGGTCATTGGTCACCCTGGGTGTGGTCATTGGTCACCCTGGCCGTGGTTATTGATCACCATGGTCATTGGTCACCTTGGCCGTGGTCATTGGTCACCCTGGCCATGGTCATTGGTCACCATGGTCATTGGTCATCTTGGCCATGGTCATTGGTCACCATGGTCATTGGTCACCCTGGCCGTGGTCATTGGTCACCCAGGCCATGGTCATTGGTCATTTTGGCCATGGTCATTGGTCATCTTGGTCATGGTCATTGATCACTGTGGTCATTGGTCACCATGGTCATTGGTCATCTTGGCCATGGTCATTGGTCACCCTGGCCGTGGTCATTGGTCACTCTGGCCATGGTCATTGGTCACCCAGGCCATGGTCATTGGTCACCTTGGCCATGGTCACTGGTCACCCTGGCCATGGTCACTGGTCACCTTGGCAATGGTTGTTGGTTACCATGGTCACAGGTCACCCTGGCCATGGTCACTGGTCACCCTGGCCATAGCCATTGGTCACCCTGCTCACGACCATTGGTCACCTTTGCCATGGTCATGGGTCACTCTGGACACCTCAGCCATCCCACCCCCCGAGCCAGGGCCGGCACCCACCAGGTAGGTGAAGTATTTGACGCTGTTGCGGACGGTGTTGCTGTTGCTCTTGAGGTGGAAGCTGATGGGCACGCTGTCCCCGACCTTCAGCTCCGTGGCCTGCACGGCCACGTGCAGGAAGTTCCCGGAGTCGGCCTGGCTGCGGTAGGCCTGGGCCGTCATCTGCCGCGACGCCTGGCGATTGTCGGGCAGCCCGTCCTGCGCCGTCCGCACCTGAGGGGGACAGGGGGACACCCCGTCAGCGGGGAGGGGGCTGCACATGGAGGGGGGAGCAGCACAGAGCTCTTGGCCTCCGTGGAGGTCTGGGCCACCGCAGAGGCCTCGGCTAACGGAGGGATCTGGGCCTTCACGGAGGTCTAGGCCACCGTAGAGGTCTGGGCCTCCATGGAGGTCTGGGCCACTTTTAGGCCAAAGTAGAGGTCTAGGTCAGCGCAGAGGTCTAGGCCACCACAAAGGTCTAGGCCTCCATGGAGGTCTAGGCCACCATAGAGGTCTGGGCCTCCATGGAGGTCTGGGCCACTTTTAGGCCAACATAGAGGTCTAGGCCACCACAAAGGTCTAGGCCACCATAAAGGTCTGGGCCTCCATGGAGGTCTGGGCCACTTTTAGGCAAACATAGAGGTCTAGGCCAGCATAGAGGTCTAGGCCTACAGAGAGGTCTAGGCCAATGTAAAGGTCTAGGCCACCATAGAGGTCTAGGCCACCATAGAGGTCTAGGCCACCATGGAGGTCTGGGCCAATTTTAGGCCAAAGTAGAGGTCGAGGCCACCACAAAGGTCTAGGCCACCATGGAGGTCTTGGCCACCACAGAGGTCTTGGCCTTCATAAAGGTCTAGGCCACCACAAAGGTCTAGGCCACCATAGAGGTCTGGGCTTCCATGGAGGTCTGGGCCCCTTTTAGGCCAAAGTAGAGGTCTAGGTCAGTGTAGAGGTCTAGGCCACCATAAAGGTCTAGGCCACCATAAAGGTCTAGGCCAACATAGAGGTCTAGGCCAACATAGAGGTCTAGGCCTACAGAGAGGTCTGGGCCTCCATAAAGCTCTGGGCTACTTTTAGGCCAAAGTAGAGGTCTAAGCCAGCATAAAGGTCTAGGCCACCACAAAGGTCTACGTCACCCTAGAGATCTAGGCCACCATAGAGGTCTGGGCTTCCATGGAGGTCTGGGCCCCTTTTAGGCCAAAGTAGAGGTCTAGGTCAGTGTAGAGGTCTAGGCCACCATAAAGGTCTAGGCCACCATAAAGGTCTAGGCCAACATAGAGGTCTAGGCCAGTGTAGAGGTCTAGGCCTACAGAGAGGTCTGGGCCTCCATAAAGCTCTGGGCTACTTTTAGGCCAAAGTAGAGGTCTAAGCCAGCATAAAGGTCTAGGCCACCACAAAGGTCTAGGTCACCCTAGAGATCTAGGCCACCATAGAGGTCTGGGCCTTCATAAAGCTCTGGGCCACTTTTAAGCCAGCATAGAGGTCTAGGCCAGCGTAGAGGTCTAGGCCTACAGAGAGGTCTAGGCCACCACAAAGGTCTAGGCCACCACAAAGGTCTAGGCCAATGTACAGGTCTAGGCCACCACAGAGGTCTAGGCCACCATAGAGGTCTGGGCCACTTTTAGGCCAACATAGAGGTTTAGGCCAGTGTAGAGGTCTAGGCCACCATAGAGGTCTGGGCCTCCATAAAGCTCTGGGCTACTTTTAGGCCAACATAGAGGTCTAGGCCAGCATAGAGGTCTAGGCCTACAGAGAGGTCTAGGCCTACAGAGAGGTCTAGGCCACCATAGAGGTCTGGGCCACTTTTAGGCCAAAGTAGAGGTCGATGCCACCACAAAGGTCTAGGCCACCATGGAGGTCTTGGCCACCACAGAGGTCTTGGCCTTCAGAAAGCTCTGGGCCACTTTTAAGCCAACATAGAGGTCTAGGCCAGTGTAGAGATCTAGGCCACCAAAAAGGTCTAGGCCACCAAAAAGGTCTAGGCCACCATAGAGGTCTGGGCCACTTTTAGGCCAACATAGAGATCTAGGCCAGCGTAGAGATCTAGGCCTACAGAACGGTCTAGGCCACCACAAAGGTCTAGGCCAATGTACAGGTCTAGGCCACCTCTAGGCCACCTTGGAGGTCTTGGCCACCACAGGGGTCTAGGCCAGCACAGGGGTCTAGGGCCATGTGCAGGTCTAGGCCACTGTAGAGGTCTCCACCCCACTGTCCCTGTCCCCACTCACGGTGACGGGGACACCCCTGTCCCCACACCCTCCTGGTGTCCCCAGTGTCCCCAGTGTCCCTGTCCCCACTCACGGTGATGGAGACACTGTCCTGGTTGGCCGGCATGTTGACCACCAGCCGGGCGGTGCCGTCCTGCTGGGTGGACACCTCGCCCGGGAACTCGACGGTGCGGACGGTGACACGCGGGGCCGGAGACCCGTCCGGGTTGGTGACGTGGACCTGGGGGGGGACATGGGGCACGTCCCAGGGGCACAGGGCACAGGCAAGAGACACTGGGGAGGGGCACTGGGGGCACTGGGAACACTGGGAAGGGGCACTGCGAAGGGGCACTGGGAACACTGGGAACAGTGGGAAGGAGCATTGGGAACACTGGGAAGGGGCACTGGGAACACTGGGAAAGAGCACTGGGAACACTGGGAAACAGCACTGGGAACACTGGGAAGGGGCAATGGCACTGGGAACACTGGGAAAGAGCACTGGGAACACTGGAAAAGAGCACTGGGAACACTGGGAAAGAGCACTGGGAACACTGGGAAAGAGCACTGGGAACACTGGGAAAGAGCACTGGGAACACTGGGAAAGAGCACTGGGAACACTGGGAAGGGGCACTGGGAAGGGGCGCTGGGAAGGGACACTGAGAAGGGCCAGTGGCACTGGTAACACTGGGAAAGGGCACTGGGAACACTGGGAAAGGTCAGTGGCACTGGGAACACTGGGAAGGGCCAGTGGCACTGGGAACACTGGGAAGGGGCACTGGGAACACTGGGAAGGGACACTGGGAAATGGTTGGGGGCACTGGGAAGGGGCACTGGCACTGGGAACAGTGGGAAGGGCCAGTGGTACTGGGAACACTGGGAAGGGACACTGGGAACACTGGGAAGGGACACTGGGAACACTGGGAAGGGGCACTGGGAAGGGCCAATGGCACGGGGAACACTGGGAAGGGTTAGGGGCACTGGGAACACCGGGAAGGAGCACTGGGAACACTGGGAAGGGGTGGGGGCACTGGGAAGGGGCACTGGCACTGGTAACACTGGGAAGGGGCACTGGGAACACTGGGAAGGGGCACTGGGAACACTGGGAAGGGGCACTGGGACTGAGAAGGGGCCACCCCAGTGACACAGGGACAGCCCAGGGCCCCCAGACCCTCTCCAGGTGACACAGAGATGTGACACGGGGACAGACTTCGGTCCCCAAGTCCATTTCCCCCCCCCCCCAAAATCCCCCATCCTGGGGACCTCGAGAGCCCTGGGCCGATGCCACCGCTGTCCCCAGTGCCACTGCTGTCCCCAGTGCCACCGCTGTCCCCCCTCACTGTCCCCAGTGCCACTGCTGTCCCCAGTGCCAATGCTGTCCCCAGTGCCACCGCTGTCCCCAGTGCTAATGCTGTCCCCAGTGCCACCGCTGTCCCCAGTGCCACTGCTGTCCCCCCTCGCTGTCCCCAGTGCCACCGCTGTCCCCAGCGCCACCGCTGTCCCCCCTTGCTGTCCCCAGTGCCACCACTGTCCCCCCTCACTGTCCCCAGTGCCACCGCTGTCCCCAGTGCCACCCCTGTCCCCAGTGCCATCACTGTCCCCAGTGCCACCGCTGTCCCCCCTCACTCTCCCCAGTGCCAATGCTGTCCCCAGTGCCACCGCTGTCCCCAGTGCCACTGCTGTCCCCCTTCACTGTCCCCAGTGCCATCGCTGTCCCCCCTCGCTGTCCCCAGGGTCCTTACCCTGAGGTCGAAGGATATGCCAGGTTTGAAGTACTTTGGGGTGTGTGTGAAGTCGATGGTGTAGGGGGACGTGACGATGCGGATGCCATCGCGCTGCGCCTCCACCATGTCACTGCCTGTGGCACCCGGGGCACGGCCGTGTCACCCGGGGACAGGGCCCGCTGTGCCCTCTCGGGGACAGCCCCGGTGGCCCTTGGGTGGCCCCGTCCTCGCTGTCCCCAACCCTCTGCGTGTCCCCAGGGCCGTGTCACCCGGGGACAGCACTTGTTGTCCCCTCTTGGGGACAGCCCCGGTGGCCCCAGACTTCCCTCCCCATCCTCCCCACACGTCCTCAGACCCAGGTGCCACTGCTGTCCCCCTCTTTGTCCCCCTCGTGTCCCTCGCCAGCCCAACGTGTTGGAGACCATGACGGACACGCACGTCCCCGTTGTGCCCCTCCCCCCAATCCCGTGTCCCCTGTGTCCCCTCCCATCCCTGTCCTCGCAAGTCCCCTGTGGTGCTCGTGTCTCTCCTCTGTCCCCTCACGGCCCCTGTGTCCCCCGTGTCCCCATGTCCCCCCATGTCCCCCCATGTCCCCATGTCCCTGTGTCCCCATGTCCCCCCATGTCCCCCATGTCCCCATGTCCCCCCATGTCCCCCCATGTCCCCGTGTCCCCCCATGTCCCCGTGTTCCCCTGTGTCCCCGTGTCCCCCCATGTCCCTGTGTCCCCCCATGTCCCCCATGTCCCCATGTCCCCCCATGTCCCCCCATGTCCCCGTGTCCCCCCATGTCCCCGTGTTCCCCTGTGTCCCCGTGTCCCCCCATGTCCCTGTGTCCCCCCATGTCCCCCATGTCCCCATGTCCCCCCATGTCCCCCCATGTCCCCGTGTCCCCCCATGTCCCCGTGTTCCCCTGTGTCCCCGTGTCCCCCCATGTCCCTGTGTCCCCCCATGTCCCCCCATGTCCCCATGTCCCCCCATGTCCCCATGTCCCCCCATGTCCCCCCATGTCCCTGTGTCCCCCCATGTCCCCCGTGTCCCCCCATGTCCCCGTGTCCCCCCATGTCCCCGTGTCCCCCCATGTCCCTGTGTCCCCCCGTGTCCCCCCGTGTCCCCATGTCCCCATGTCCCCCCGTGTCCCTGTGTCCCCCCGTGTCCCCATGTCCCTGTGTCCCCACAGACCTGACTCTGTGATGACGGTGACGGTCACATAGAGGGAGTGTCCCACCAGCTCCTGCGGGTTGGGGAAGCGCTGCCGCAGCGTGTCCATGGTCAGCACGGCCTCGCCGTTCCCCTCGATCACCTGCGGGGTGGGGGGAGTGAGGGGACATCCAGGGGACACCCAGGGGACACCCAGGGGACACCCAGGGGACAGGGGGTCCATGGCCAGCATGGCCTCGCCATCCCCTTCAATCACCTGTGGGGTGGGGGGAGTGAAGGGACACCCAGGGGACACCCGTGGGGACATCCAGGGACACCCAGGGAGACCCAGGGGACACCCAGGGACACCCAGGAGACACCCAGGGGACACTCAGGGAGACCCAGGGAGACCCAAGGGACACCCAGGGAGACCCAGGGGACACCCAAGGGACACCCAAGGGACAGGGGGTCCATGGCCAGCACAGCCTGGCTGTCCCCATCTGTCACCTGTGGGGTGGGGGGAGTGAAGGGACACCCAGGGGACACCCGTGGGGACATCCAGGGACACCCAGGGAGACCCAGGGGACACCCAGGGGACACCCAGGGACACCCAGGGGACACCCAGGGGACATCCAGGGGACATCCAGGGACACCCAGGGAGACCCAGGGGACACCCAGGGACACCCAGGGGACACCCAGGGGACACCCAGGGAGACCCAGGAGACAGGGGGTCCATGGCCAGCACAGCCTGGCTGTCCCCATCAGTCACCTGTGGGGTGGGGGGAGTGAAGGGACAGCCAGGGGACACCCGTGGGGACATCCAGGGACACCCAGGGAGACCCAGGGGACACCCAGGGACACCCAGGAGACACCCAGGGGACACTCAGGGAGACCCAGGGAGACCCAGGGGACACCCAGGGAGACCCAGGGGACACCCAGGGAGACCCAGGGGACACCCAAGGGACACCCAAGGGACAGGGGGTCCATGGCCAGCACAGCCTGGCTGTCCCCATCTGTCACCTGTGGGGTGGGGGGAGTGAAGGGACACCCAGGGGACATCCAGGGGACACCCAGGGACACCCAGGGGACACCCAGGGACACCCAGGGGACAGGGGACAGGGAGAGGACGGCCAGGACACAGGGATGGGGACCAGGGTGGAGACAGGGATGGGAATGGGGACGGGAATGGGGACAGAGTGGGGGGTGACTGGGATGGCAGAGCCCAGTAAGGGACAGGGATGGGAATGGGGATGGCCCAGCTTGGGGACAGGGACAGGAGTGAGAGGGCTCAGCAGGGGACTGGACTGGGGACACCCGTGGGGACAGGGCTGAGGGGAGGGTCACCGGAATGCGCTTCAGGGAGTCGGGGATGCTCCTCCTCTTGTCCATCATGACCCCAAAGAGGGCAAAGGCTGTCCCGTGGACCTTTTTCCCATACAGGTACCTGGGGACAGGCCACCACTGCCACCACGTGTCCCCATCGCAGCCACAGCACCGGCATCCCGTGTCCCCACATCGCCACCATACAGCTCTGTCACCCCATTGTCCCGTGTCCCCATCCCACTGTCCCTGTGTCCCCATCACACCCTGTCACCCCATTGCCCCGTGTCCCCATCCCGCTGTCCCTGTGTCCCCTGTCCCATGTCCCCATCCCGCTGTCCCTGTGTCCCCTGTCACCCCATTGTCCCGTGTCCCCATCCCACTGTCCCTGTGTCCCCATCACACCCTGTCACCCCATTGCCCCGTGTCCCCATCCCGCTGTCCCTGTGTCCCCTGTCCCATGTCCCCATCCCGCTGTCCCTGTGTCCCCTGTCACCCCATTGTCCCGTGTCCCCATCCCGCTGTCCCTGCGTCCCCTGTCACCCCATCACACCCTGTCACCCCATTGTCCCGTGTCCCTATCCCCACTGTCCCTGTGTCCCTGTCACCCCATCACATCCTGTCACCCCATTGTCCCGTGTCCCCATCCCGCTGTCCCTGTGTCCCCTGTCACCCCATCACACCCTGTCACCCCATTGTCCCGTGTCCCCATCCCACTGTCCCTGTGTCCCCATCACACCCTGTCACCCCACAGGTCCTGCTGTCCCTCCACATCCCCCCCGTCCCCATCACACCCTGTCACCTCCATCCCCCCCACCCTGTGCCCTCCTCCCTGGGGACAGCGGCAGAGCCGGAATGTCCCCTCACCCTGTCCCCTCAGAGGGGGGCTCCGACCCCCCGAGGGGGCACTTTTGGGGTCCCCGTCCCACCTGGCCGAGATGGACACCCGAAAATCCTCCTTCCGGTCGATGTAGAGGAACTTCTCCTCCGGGGTCAGGACCACCTCAAAGCTGGGCAGAACTGCAGGGTGGGGAGGGGGTCACTCGATGTCCCCAAACCCCCAGGCGCCCCCCCCTCCCCCTTGGGGTGCCCCCCACCCTCCTTACCGTACTCCTTGACCTCAAACTGGGTGCTGAAAATCTGCTCCGGAGAATCCTCGAACCTGGCCGTGATCGTCCAGGTGCCCAGGCTGGGGGAGGCAGGGACGGGGTCAGGGGACACTGCCGGGGGTCTGCGTGTCCCCAGGCCACCCCCCCGGGAGGTGACACCCACCTGACGACCTCGGGCAGGTTGTGGTTGATGGACAGGATGCCGGTTTTCATGGGGGAGGACACGGGGATTTGCCTGATGATGACGTTGTCGGGTGTCTGGGGGGGACACGGGCAGCTTGGGAATGGTGGCACCGGTGCTGGCAGCGTCCCCCCGTGTCCCCCTGTCCCCTGTGGCACCCACCTTGACCTCCACGATGACTGTCTTGGACACTGGCTCCATGAGGTGGCCCACGGTGAAGAGGCGGCAGAGAACTGGGAGGGGACACGGGGGACAAGGTGAGCGGAGAAGGAGGGGGGGGGAAACCGGGAATGGGGGCTGGAGAACCGGGAATGGGGGTTGGAGAACCGGGAATGGGGGTTGGACACTAAGAAATGGGGGTTGGACACTCAGGAATGGGGGTTGGACACTCAGGAATGGGGGTTGGAGACCCAGGAATGGGGGTTGGACACTCAGGAATGGGGGTTGGACACTCAGGAATGGGGGTTGGAGACCCAGGAATGGGGGCTGGACACTCAGGAATGGGGGTTGGACACTCAGGAATGGGGGTTGGACACTCAGGAATGGGGGTTGGAGACCCGGGAATGGGGGTTGGAGACCCGGGAATGGGAGTTGGAGAACCGGGAATGGGGGCTGGAGAACCGGGAATGGGGGCTGGAGAACCGGGAATGGGGGCTGGAGAACCAGGAATGGGGGTTGGAGAACCGGGAATGGGGGCTGGAGACCCGGGAATGGGGGCTGGAGACGCAGGAATGGGGGCTGGACACTCAGGAATGGGGGTTGGAGAACCAGGAAGGGGGGTTGGAGAACCAGGAATGGGGGTTGGAGAACCAGGAATGGGGGTTGGAGAACCAGGAATGGGGGTTGGACACTCAGGAATGGGGGTTGGAGACCCGGGAATTTGAGCTGGACACTGGGAATGGGGGTTGGAGACGCAGGAATGGGGGTTGGAGAACTGGGAATGGGGGCTGGAGACCCAGGAATGGGGGCTGGAGACCCAGGAATGGGGGCTGGAGACCCAGGAATGGGGGCTGGAGACCCAGGAATGGGGGCTGGAGACCCAGGAATGGGGGCTGGAGACCCGGGAATGGGGGCTGGAGACCCGGGAATGGGGGCTGGAGACCCAGGAATGGGGGTTGGACACCAGGAATTTGGGCTGGACACTGGGAATGGGGGTTGGAGACGCAGGAATGGGGGCTGGACCCCAAAATGGGCCCTGGGTCCCAGAGACGTCACAGGGAGGTCCCCAAAGGGGTGCTGGTCACAGCAAGGCCACAGCAGCACCCCAGGGTGGCACAGGGAGGGGACTCGAGCCCCTGAGGTGCCCTGGAGAGGGGACACGACAGCGGGAGGTGGCACAGAGGGGTGACCCGGCCCCCCAGGGACCCCCCCGCTCCCCGAGGAGCCCCGAGGAGCCCCCTGGCCCGCACCGGTGGAGCCGGGGGTGTAGATGGGCTTGTCGGTCTGCACGAAGATGTGGCCGCTCTGCAGCGACACCAGCAGCACCTTCTCCAGCACCACCGCGCCCACCCGCGCCGTCACCGCCACGAAACGCTTCCCCTCCGCCGGCGGCAGCGACTTGGCCAAGACCTGCGGGGATGGGGACACCGCGTGGGGCGGGGGACAACGCGTGGGGACAGGACAGGGGACACCGGGACAGAGGACACCGGGACAGGGGACACCGCGTGGGGACAGGGGACAACGCGTGGGGACAGGGGACACCGCATGGGGACAGGGGACACCGCGTGGGGACAGGGGGACAATGCGTGGGGACAGGGGGACAACGCGTGGGGACAGGACAGGGGACACCGGGACAGAGGACACCGGGACAGGGGACACCGGGACAGGGGACACCGCGTGGGACAGGGGACACCGCGTGGGGCGGGGGACAAACGCGTGGGGCGGGGGACAATGCGTGGGGACAGGACAGGGGACACCGGGACAGAGGACACCGGGACAGAGGACACCGGGACAGGGGACACTGCGTGGGACAGGGGACACTGGGACAGGGGACACCGGGACAGGGGACAGGACAGGGGACACCATCTGAGACAGGGGACACTGCGTGGGACAGGGGACACCGCGTGGGGACAGGGGGACACCACATGGGACAGGGGGACAATGCGTGGGACGGGGGACAGTGGGAGAGGGACAGGGGGCACCGCGTGGGGTGGGGGACACCGGGACGGGGACAGGACAGGGGACAGGGGACACCGGGACAGGGGACACTGGGACAGGGACAGGACAGGGGACACCGCGCGGGACAGAGGAAACCGCGTGGGGCGGGGGACACCACGTGGGGACAGGAGACACCAGGACGAGGACAGGACAGGGGACACCGGGACAGGGGGACAACGCGTGGGGACAGGGGGACAACGCGTGGGGACAGGACAGGGGACACCGGGACAGGGGACACCACGTGGGGCGGAGGACACCGGCACAGGGACAGAGGACACTGGCACAGGGACAGGACAGGGGACACCGGGACAGGGACAGGACAGGGGACAGCGGACGGGGGACACCGCGTGGGGCGGAGGACACTGGGACAGGGATAGGACAGGGGACACCGGGACAGGGGGACACCGGGACAGGGGGACACCGTGTGGGACAGGGGACACCGGGACGGGGACAGGACAGGGGACAGCAGACAGGACACGGTCCCCCCACCCCCGTGGATGTTCCCCCCATCCCACACAGGGTTAACCCCCCCCGGGGGGGCGGGAGGGGTCATTGTCCCCTCGGGAGGTGACCCCGGGGCGGTGACCGCGGGGTGGTGGCCCCCGTACCTTGATGGTGGCCGTGGCCATCATGCCCTCGGCCGGGCTCAGGGCCACCCGCGTCTGGAACAGGACCTGGCGCTTCTGGGGGAAATCCTGCACGAGCAGTGTGGCCTCGGTGGCCACCGGGAGCCCCGGGGCCTCCAGGACCACCTTCTCGTCCGTCTCGAGCCTCAGCACCGCCGGTGTCACCAGCGTCACCCTGGGGACACGGGGACTGTCACAGAGCCCCCCACAGCACTCAGAGCCCCCCAGATCTGTCCTACAGCATCAATGGGGTCACCCTGGGGACACGGGAACTGTCACAGAGCCACCCACAGCACTCAACCCCCCCTCCAAAATCTGTCCCACAGCACCAATGGTGTCACCCTGGGGACACGGGAATTGTCACAGAGCCCTCCCAGCACTCAGAGCCCCCCAAATCTGTCCCACAGCATCAGTGGTGTCACCAGCATCACCCTGGGGACACAGGAACTGTCACAGAGCCCCCACCAAAACTCAGAGCCCCCCAGATCTGTCCCACAGCATCAACAGGGTCACAATCATTGCCCTGGGGACACCGAGAACTGTCACAGAGCCCCCCCACAGGCCCCAGAGCCCCCCAAATCTGTCCCACAGCATCAGTGGGGTCACCATCATCACCCTGGGGACACGGGAACTGTCACAGAGCCCCCCCCCCAGCACTCAGAGCCCCCAAAAACTGTCCCACAGCATCAACGGGGTCACCCTGGGGACACAGGAACTGTCACAGAGCCCCCCAAAATCTGTCCTACAGCATCAACAGGGTCACCCTGGGGACACAGGAACTGTCACAGAGCCACCCCCAGCACTCAACCCCCCCCCAAAATCTGTCCCACAGCATCAATGGGGTCATCATTATCACCCTGGGGACACGGGAACTGTCACAGAGCCACCCCCACAGCACTCAACTCCCCCCCAAAATCTGTCCCACAGCACCAACAGGGTCACCAGCGTCACCCTGGGGACACGGGAACTGTCACAGAGCCCCCCCCAGCACTCAGAGCCCCCCAAATCTGTCCCACAGCATCAATGGTGTCACCATCATCACCCTGGGGACACCGTGGGTCACTCAGGGCTGGCTCAGCACCAAAAGCCCCCCCAGTCTGTCCCCACGGCACCACCGGTGTCACCAGGGTCACCCTCGGGTCACAGAGTCCCCCCCCCCAGCACTCAGAGCCCCCCAAATCTGTCCCACAGCACCAATGGGGTAACCATCATCACCCTGGGGACACGGGAATTGTCACAGAGCCACCCACAGCACTCAACACCCCCCCAGATCTGTCCCACAGCACCAACAGGGTCACAATCATCGCCCTGGGGACACCGAGAACTGTCACAGAGCCCCCCCACAGGCCCCAGAGCCCCCCAAATCTATCCCACAGCATCAATGGGGTCACAATCATTGCCCTGGGGACACCAGGAACTGTCACAGAGCCCCCCCCAGCACTCAGAGCCCCCCAAATCTGTCCCACAGCATCAATGGTGTCACCATCATCGCCCTGGGGACACTGGGGGGGCACTGGGGGCTGTCACAGAGACCCCCCAATGCCCTGGAGACCCCCCCAAATTCGCCCCCAACAAACAGCACCCCGTGAATCCCCCGCTCTGCCCCACGGGCCTGAAGCCCCCAAATCCCCCCAGGGCACCCCCAAATCCCCCTCGCTGTCACCCCAGTATCCCCCCCGTCGCTCTCCAGCACCCTCCCCTGGGGGGGGTTTGAGGGTTTGGGGAGGTCCCTGTCGGGGTGGGGGTCCCTGGATCAGGAGGGTGTTGGTTCTGGGGGTCCCTGGATCCAGGGGGTCCAACAGGGGGGGTCCACCTGGGGTAGGGGGCCCCAGCCGGGGGGGTCCTAGGGGGGGAAATCCCATGGGTGGGGGGATCTCGGGGGGGGATCCCCTGGGTGGAGGGATCTCAGGGGGGGGATCCAAAGGTGGGTGCAGGGAGGGGAAGAAAAGGGGCATGGGGAGGGGGGTGGGCAATAAAGGGGTTCCATGGGTGAGAGGGTCCCATGGGTGGTAGGGGGGTCCCCCCCATGGGTGGTGGGGGGGTCCCATGATCAGTGGGGGATCCCATGGGTGAGAGGGTCCCATGGGTGGTGGGGGATCCCATGGGTGGTGAGGGGGTCCCATGATCGGTGGGGGGTCCCATGGGTGGTGGGGGGGTCCCATGGGTGGTGGGGGGGTCCCATGGGTGGTGGGGGGTCCCATGGGTGGTGGGGGGATCCCATGGGTGGTGGGGGGATCCCATGGGTGGTGGGGGGGATCCCATGGGTGGTGGGGGGGATCCCATGGGTGGTGGGGGGTCCCAATGACTCACAGCTGGGCCGGGGCGGGGGTCGCCTGGAGCAGCAGGAGCCCGAGGAGGCCGAGGGGCAGCAGCGGAGCCCCCATGGCTGCGGGAGGTGGGGGGGGAGGGCAGGGAGGGCGGCTCGGGGGGTCCCTTTATGGTGGCTCCGGTGGTTAATGGGTAACCAGCCCCTGGACCCACCCAAGGGCGAGGGGGGGGCCGGACACCTGAGCCCACCTGGGGTGGGGCTGGGCTGGGACCACCCGGACCCCCGAGACCACCCGAGCCGAGGGGGGCTGGCACCCACTGATGGGGGGTCCCAGATCTTTGGGTGCCGCTGAACGGGGGGGGGTTCGGAGCCCCCGTCCCTTCCCCCCCCCTCCCCCCGTGGGGTGGGGGAGGGACTGCCCGGACGGTCCTTCCTCATTTCGGGAAAGTCCCTGGCCAGGGGCCACGAGGGAGTTGCAACATCCCGGGGAGACTCCAGAGGGGGCAGGGGCGCGACGGGGAATGGGGGGACACCCCAGGGGACACCCCAGGGGACACCCCAGGGGACACCGGTGACCCTCCCGGGTTGGGGGGTGAGGGTCGGGCAGACCTGGGGATGAGGGTCCCCACCCAGACCCCCATCCCTGGGTCATGGACACCTCATCCCCCCAGGGCCCCTCCAGGTCCCTCCTGGACCCCCGGGGAGGTCCTGGATGTGGTGGGTTCCACTCTGGGACCCCCAACAGGTCCTGGCCACCTGAGTCACATCCTGGCCCCCTGGGTCCCCCCCTGAGACCCCCAGCAGGTCCCAGACACCGGGGTCACCCCTTGGTGAACCCATTCCATCAGCACCCACTTCCATCTCCTCCTGCCTGAGAGTTTTATCCCATCAGGAGTCACCTCCAGCCATCTCCTTTCCAGAACCGGTTCCACCAGGACCCGCTTTCCCTGCCTCCCGTGTAGAATTTCATCCCACCAGGACCTGTTTCTGTCACCTCCTCCCCGGGCACGATCCCACCAGGACCTCGTCCCTGTCAGCATCTCCCCTAGAACTGGTTGTGCTCTGAGGGTGGTGAATTGAGGGTTGTGCCCTGAGGGTGGTGAATTGAGGGTTGTGAATTGAGGGTGGTGAATTGAGGGTTGTGCTCTGAGGGTTGTGATTTGAGGGTTGTACATTTAGGGTTGTGTTCCCCAGGATGTCCCTGTGACCCCCACGGTCCTTGATTGGCCTTGTGACCCCACAGTCCTTGCTGGACTTGTGCAGCCCCAGGGGGCCCTGTGACTTCCTCGTCCCCTAAAAAATCCCCTACAAAGTCCCAGACATGGGGACAAGGGGACACAGGGACATTGGGACAGGGGGGTGGCAGTCAGACAGGGGGGTCAGCTCCCCAGCTCCTTGGCCCTGTCCCCACCATGTCCCCACGCTGTCCCTACCCATCACCTGGACTCACCTCAGTCCTTGTCCCCACCCCAAGACCCTTTTCCTCTCCCCACCTCCATCCCCATCCCCAGCTTCACTCCCATCCGTGTCCCCGTTCCTGTCCTTGTCCTCGTCCCCAGCTGTGACAATTGAAGCACAGGGGTCAACTGTGACAACTGGGCTCGTGGGGACACCGAGAGGTTTGTTGGTCACGGCCACTGCCTCTCACACCAGTGCTGATGCTGCTGTTCACAACCCGCTTCCACCTCCCAGCTCCCTGCAAATCCATCTCATCACTTCCCACATTTCCCCCCTCCTTTGTTCTCCACGTGAATTAATTGTAAGGAATTACAGAATGCACAAAAGAACCCAAAAAAAAAAAAAAAAAAAAAAAAGAAAAGAAAAAAAAAAAAAAAGGCTGCAGCTGCCACGGCAAAAATCAGCGCTGCTATCTTAACCAGAGCACCTAAATTAGGAAACAGGCCTGGAAGAGGATTCCACCCCTCTTCCACTGTCACTTTGCCAGTGAGTTGCTTCAGGGTTTGTGTGCTCTTGTGAGCTGACTGGAAATGATCAGGGGCAGAGCCCAGCGAGTTCCTCACCCCCCCTGGCCTCGGGTCAGGAGGGAGCAGCTCTGCCAGGGGAGGTTTGGGTTGGAGGATTAGAAAGAGGTTCTTTGCAGAGAGAGCCATCAGGCATTGGAAGGCCTGGATGATTCAAAAAGACACCATTGGCAAACTCGTGGGATGATCTGTCGGGCATGAAAGGTTGGCCCTTGTATGGTTGCACCACAATGAATTATTTGTTGGTGCTTGTATGATTGCACTAAAATGAATTATTTGTTGGTGCTTGTATGACCACACCACAGTGAATTATTTGTGGGCCTTGTATGGTTGCACCACAGTGAATTATTTGTTGGTGCTTGTGTCATCACATCACAGTGAATTATTTGTTGGTGTTTGTATGATCACACCACAGTGAATTATTTGCTGATGCTTGTATGATTGCACTAAAGTGAATTATTTGTGGGCCTTGTGTGATCACACCACAGTGAATTATTTGCTGGTGCTTGTGAATTATTTGTTGGTGTTTGTATGATCCCACCACAGAGAATTATTTGTGGGCCTTGTATGATCACACCACAGTGAATTATTTGTTGGGCCTTGTGTGATCACACTACAGTGAATTATTTGTGGGCCCTTGTATGATCACACCACAGTGAATTATTTGTTGGTGCTTTTGTGATCACACCGCAGTGAATTATTTGTTGGTGTTTGTATGATTGCACTAAAGTGAATTATCTGTGGGTCTTGTATGATCACACCACAGTGAATTATTTGTGGGCCCTTGTATGATCACACCACAGTGAATTATTTGTTGGTGCTTTTGTGATCACACCGCAGTGAATTATTTGTTGGTGTTTGTATGATTGCACTAAAGTGAATTATTTGTGGGCCCTTGTATGATTTCACCAAAGTGAATTATTTGTGGGTCTTGTATGATCACACCACAGTGAATTATTTGTGGGCCCTTGTATGGTTGCACTAAAGTGAATTATTTGTTGATTCTTGTATGATCACACCACAGTGAATTATTTGTTGGTGTTTGTATGATTGCACTAAGGTGAATTATTTGTTGGTGTTTGTATGATTTCACCACAGTGAATTATTTGTGGGCCTTGTATGATCCCACCACAGTGAATTATTTGTGGGCCTTGTATGATCCCACCACAGTGAATTATTTGTGGGCCTTGTGTGATCACACCACAGTGAATTATTTGTTGCTGCTTGTGAATTATTTGTTGGTGTTTGTATGATTTCACCACAGTGAATTATTTGTGGGCCTTGTATGATTACACCACAGTGAATTATTTGTTGGTGCTTGTATGATCCCACCACAGTGAATTATTTGTGGGCCCTATATGATTTCACCACAGTGAATTATTTGCTGATGCTTGTGTGATCCCACCACAGATAATCACCAATAATGTCTGGGTGGGGTGGCCTGGCCGTGGGGACCCCCAGAGGGCTGTGGGGACAGGGGGGTGACAGAGCAGGAACCGGGGGGCCAGCAGGGCAGTTGGGCCAGGCCAGGGGGCTCCCCAACAACCCCCTGGACGTGGCATCTGAACCCAGAAACGGCCAAAACGGCCGATGGGGACCCAGCAGGTGAGCGGGAACAGCCCAGGGTGGGGGGATCTGAGTGGGCCTGGGGTGTCCCGTGGGGGATAATTCCCTTTGGGAAGAACAGCTTGGCTGCTCCAGAGCTTGGGTGCTGGATGTGGATGCTGGGAGGGAAGGGAGGGTTCCTGGCTGTCCCTGGGGACACCCCACAGCTCCTCCTCTGCTGCTGTCACTCTGCAAGCAGCAGGCACTGATGAGGGGACAGCTTTTCACCCCATTCCCTGCACCCCAATTTACGGCCCGGCCCCAGAAATGGCCAGAGACCTCACTGGGTTCCTTCCAGGCACCTTGGTAGACTCTCCCAGATTCTTGGGAGGCTCTCCCAGATTCTTGGGAGGCTCTCCCAGATTCTTGGTAGATTCTTCCAGATTCTTGGTAGGCTCTCCCAGATTCTTGGTAGATTCTCCCAGATTCCTGGTAGACTCTCCCAGATTCTTGGGAGGCTCTCCCAGATTCTTGGGAGGCTCTCCCAGATTCTTGGTAGACTCTCCCAGATTCTTGGGAGGCTCTCCCAGATTCTTGGTAAACTCTCCCAGATTCTTGGGAGGCTCTCCCAGATTCCTGGTAGATTCTCCCAGATTCTTGGGAGGCTCTCCCAGATTCTTGGGAGGCTCTCCCAGATTCTTGGGAGGCTCTCCCAGATTCTTGGTAGTCTCTCCCAGATTCTTGGGAGGCTCTCCCAGATTCTTGGGAGGCTCTCCCAGATTCTTGGGAGGCTCTCCCAGATTCTTGGGAGGCTCTCCCAGATTCCTGGTAGCCCCGACAAGGCCACAGGAATGACCAGAAGATGCTCTTCTGATGCTCCTCTGCTGAGAGAGTTGGGGCTGCCCCTCCTGAGGAGGCTCCAGGGGAAACCTCCCAGTCCCTCTCAGCACCTGAAGAGGCACTGGGAGAGCTGGAGGGGGACCCCAGACAGGGAGGGGATGAGGGGGGACGGCCTCAGACCGAGGGATGGGATATGGGGATGGAATCAGGTGGGGAGGCCCCGGCACAGCTTGCCCAGAGCAGCTGGGGCTGCCCCGTCCCTGGAACCTTTCGAGGCCGGGTTGAATGAAAAACCTCCTTCCTGGGCTTCTGCACCAGCAAAAAACCCTCCAGCAGGTCCTGCTTGTCCCATTTTTGAAACCACTGGGCCGGTTCTCCAGGGGTGGAGGAAGAGCTGAGCTGGAATTCCCGAGGTGGGGGCGGAGGGGGGAGCGTTTAGGACCGTCCCGAAATCTGAGTGTGGTCATTTGTGCCCTTCCAGGAGGCTCAGGGGCCTGGGCTGAGCCCGTGGTTCCCTCCCCTCGTGTCCCCTCGGGAGGGATCTCCCTCAGGAGCCCCTGAGGTGAGTGCAACAAAGCTGAGTGGCTTCGACAGCGAGCGGCTAAAACAGGAACCCGATTTCAGGTGGCTCTGTGATTTTATGGCAATCAGACCAATTAATGCCCTAAGCACGAGCAGCATGCTCAGTGCAGAAATTTAATGTAGAAATTTAATGTAGAAATTTAATATAGAAATTTAATACATGTCACGGGATTTTGAAATTGAAATTCTCTGTGAATGAACACCATTCTTGTTCAGATCAGAAGTGTTTCTGATTTCATATTTGGAATAGGACAGAATACTTGCCCTCCTCATGCCGGGATAAAATAAAGAAGGAATATTAATATTAATCCTGTGAAAGGATTTTTCCAGATATTTGGACTTTGTTTTGTTCTATTTAATTTTTTTTTTCATTTAATTTAATTTAACACGTTCCAAACCCACGTATCCAAACACACTCAGTAAAGTTAAAAGAACAGAAAGCAACTAATTTTGAAATATCACCCCTAATGTTGCATTGTTTTGTGCTAAAATCCCTTGGCAAAGGATTTTTTAAGGCAAAACGTTTTCAGAAATCACTTTTTGAAGCAAACCAGAGCTCTCCTGGGACGTTTTTTCAAAGGACAAGGGGGAAAGGCTTTAAGCTGACAGAGATTTAGGTGGGATATTCGGAAGAAATCCGTCCTTGTGAGGGTGGTGAGGCCCTGGCACAGATTTGGGCAGAGAAGCTGGGCCTGCCCCATCCCTGGAAATGTTCAAGGCCAGTTAGACAGGGCTTGGAGCAGCCTGGAATGGTGGAAAATGTCCCTGCCCAGGGCAGGGGGTTGAAACGAGACGATCTTCGGGGTCCCTTCCAACCCAAACCATTCCATAAAACCCCTTTAATCCCACAACTGTCCCCTCATCCTCCCCCCCCTTCCCTCGCAGGAGACAGAGCAACACCAGGAACAACAAAAGAACTTCCCAGAGGGAGGAAAGCGCGAAAATAAAGCAGAAAGCCATGAAAACCCTGCCGGGACAGAGGCAGGAGCTCCGGCAGAGAGCGGAGCGGGGCCATTCCCGATCTCTCCCCTCTCCATCCCCGCGCACCGGCTCGGAGAGGTGGAGACCGAGCTGCTCCGAGCCGATGAGGAGCTCGACTTTGGCGACTCGCTGATGCCCGAAATCACACCAACAGCCCCCCAGCCCCCTGCCGAAACCCCCGAGGGCGGCTTTTGGAGTCACGTTGACCCCCGGCTTGGGCTGCCCCTGCGGGAAGGGCTCGCCCGGTGCGGGAGGGGCGAGTACGAAGCGGCAGCAGCCAAATTCTCCACGGCCCTGCAGGTACCGGGATTGGGGAGGGTTGGGTAGGAAAACCCGAAATCCCGAAGTTTAGAGCTGGAAATAAATGCCAGAAGAAGAAGGGAGGTTGGGGTAGTGGGGGGGAAGCAAAGAATCTGAGGGATGGGTTTGTGGTTTTCCCTCAACTCGTTTTTTTCCCCTTAACTTTGAGTGTTTTATGTGCAGAAGGAATTGAAGTCCTGTAAAAGGAAAAAAAACCTTTTTTGTGGTTTTTCCCTTAATTTTGAGTCCTCTGCTGTGTTTTATGTGAGGAAGGAGTTGAAGTCCTGTAAAAGGAAAAAAAAATACTTTTTTGTGTTTTTTTCCTTAAGTGAGTCCTTAACTGTGTTTTATGTGAGGAAGGAATTGAAGCCCTGTAAAAGGAAAAAAAAAATTTTTGTGTGTTTTTCCCTTAACTCTGACTCCTCTGCTGTGTTTTATGTGAGGAAGGAATTGAAGTCTCGTAAAAGGAAAAAAAACTTTTTTGTGTTTTTCCCTTAACTTTGAGTCCTCTGCTGTGTTTTATGTGTGGAAGGAGTTGAAGTCCTGTAAAAGGAAAAAAAATACTTTTTTGTGTTTTTTTCCTTAAGTGAGTCCTCAGCTGTGTTTTGTGTGAGGAAGGAATTGAAGTCTCGTAAAAGGAAAAAACCCACTTTTTTGTGGTTTTTTCCTTAAGTGAGTCCTTAACTGTGTTTTATGCGAGGAAGGAATTGAAGTCCTGTAAAAGGAAAAAAACCCCTTTTTTGTGGTTTTCCCTTAACTTTGAGTCCTCAGCTGTGTTTTGTATGAGGAAGGAATTGAAGTCCCTTAAAAGGGAAAAAAAAAACCTTCTCCCCTCTTTAATCCCCAGCTGTATCAGCAAGAAATGGCCTCTCAATAATCAAGAGAGTTCCCACTCTTCCCCCAACTGTCCCTGCAACCACCCGTGTCAAATATTTTAATATTTAATATTAACAGGTCCCTTTTATCCCCTTTATGGCGTTTCCATCGTGCCCTCTGTTTCCTTTTTTTTTATTATTATTTTTTTCCCCTCTGAAGACAGAAGATGCCACCAGAGCCAGGCAGGAATCCTTTTCTTTCTTGCATGAAAGACAGGGCAGGTCCCACAGGGATCAAACCCCACTCAGAACTTCGGGGTTCTCCGGGAGTTCAAACTCCAAACCCCGAGTTTTGTGGGAAGAAACCCTTTGTGAGGGGCTGAAGGGGTACGATGTGCTCACACCTGACATGCTCTTCCATCAGCAGTTATTTCTAGGATTCCCAGTTCAAGGATAGAAACCCCAAAACCAGGAATTTACAGAGCTTGGGCATTTTTAAAAAAAAAAAAAAATCTCGGCCAGCTTTGACTTTTATCGGTGCAAATACGAGAAGAAGGAGGAAAAAAGGGAGTTCCCCTGGCAAGGTTGCAGATGAATTTTACAGGGAAGGGAGGTGGAGGAGAAGGTCACCCTTCCATCCACCAGTGCCTCCCAGAGCTCTCACAGCTCTGATAAACTCCCAAATCAAAGGGGAAAAAAAAAAGGAAAAACAAGAACCGTTTTCTGCCTTACGGGAATGTGGCTGGTGATGAGAACAGAGGAGTTGCAGGCTGGACTCTGCACTCCCTCTAAAAATTTCTCTCCACTCTGACCCTGATAACCTGATAAGGGGGCCAACTACATTTGTTTTAGCGCTGCTCTGCCAAAATTCATGAAAAAAGCATTTATAAAACCTTAGGGCTTTCCAGTTCACAAGCAAACATCCTAGTTCTGTTCCTTTTTTTTTTTTCCTACATCACCGAAGCCATTTTTTTAAAGCGAGAAAAATTACAGCACTCAGTCAGTAAAATTAGCAAGTGTGGTCCTTTTTTAGGTGCTTTTTTTTTTGCTCCCTGTGTTCAGAAATGAGCTGTGGAGGGGACAGAACCACGGAGAAGAAAGGAGGACTTGCCTCATCCTAAGAGGAAATGGCAAGGCTGGCAAATAGAAAATACTGGGGGAAAGAGTCACAAGAAAGGAAGGAATTCTTTGCTGGGATTGTGGACAGAGTGGCTGGGACATCCCAGAATTTCAGGGCTGGGGCTCCTCAGCGGTCCCTCAATCCAGCTTTCCTCAGAAGCAAAATCCACAACATCCCTGAGAGACAATTCTGGGCTTTGGACTGATTTTTTTTTTTCAATGCTTACTTTAATTATTGTGCTTCGGTTTTCTCCACTGATCGGTCCCAACAAGCGTTTCCACCCAACAAAAGGGGTGTTACAAGGTTTGTAAATGGTGGTTTCGTTTCACATTTCAGCTCTGCAGCAGAGGCTTCGCCGTGGAGGATCCCTTGGAGTCCTCTCCGGAGGACATTTCCAGGGTCGCCGGTTTTATCGAGGCAAAACTCGTCACCTGCTACCTGAAACTGGGGCAGCCTGGCATTGCTCTGAGCCATTCACACAGGTAAGGGGAAAAAAACACAAATATCAGTTCAATTCACTGCCAGGACTGAAATCCAGAACCGAACAAAGGCCAGGAATAAGAGCTGTGCAGGGAGAACCTTTTTTCTAAAGAGAAGAGAGGAAGCAGTAAGTGCTGCACTGGTGTTTAGATCGGACTGATTTCTCCAGAGTGAAGATTCCAGCTGGGTGCCCTTCCTTTACCCGCACCCCAAAGGCAGAGGGAATCTTATCCCTGGAGCTTTTGTTGTTTGGTTTTTTTTCCCCCTAGAACACACAAAACTCTGAAAAAACTGCACTTAGAACAGCAGTGAAAATTTTGCTGATGCTTGTCCACCTGGAGAGAGGAGGGGAGGGAGGCAGAGAGAAAGAGCTGATTAACATTTGACACATAAAATTATAGGGAATTAAGTGCACGTGGAATTTACCTTAACCACAGCTTGATTCCCACGAGCTCTGCTGATGTAAGGAACAACCACCTAACCCTTCTCCATCCATCCATCCATCCATCCTTCTTCTCCTCCTCTCTCTCCCCCAGGAGCATCATCCAGAACCCCTCCCATTTCCGCAATCACCTGCGCCAGGCCGCCTGCTTCCGATGCCTGCGGCGATACTCGGAAGCCGCCAGGTAAATCCCCCACCCTTGCAGGGCTTCCTCTCCTTCCCAGCCCTCGGGATTTCGGCTCTGGCTGTGTCTGTGACCTCCAGCCCTCCCAGCGGGTGTAAATTCGAGCAATCCCAAAGGACACCACGGGGCCGTTTGCTGATGGAGAATGAACCGAGCTAAAATTCACCTGGCGCTCTGAAGCCGGACAAGGAGCCGCGAGCTCCGTGCGACTTTTTGGCCCCAAACCCCTCGCGTTGCGCTCGTTTTTTAATCTGATTTCCTCTCGGTCTGGCCTTTCCCTGCCTCATCTCTGCTGTTTTTATCTCTCAGGAGCGCCATGATCGCTGACTGCCTGTACGTCCTGGCAGGGGGCACCGGGCTGGGCACCAGCGACCTCATCCAGCTCTACTGGCAGGTAAAAAACCGGCGGCTGAAGGGGGGAATTGGGTGATCCCCCTCTGTCCCATCAGCGGGGTCATTCCTGCTCCAAAAGGGGGGCTCTGGGGCACATCAGCCATCAGGACTTCATCACCGTCCTCCCGGGCTTCAGATGGAGCGGATTTGTTTGGAGTAATTCTCAGGGGTAAATTTCAGGGTTGTTAAACCCTTGGATCGCGGTTTCATTTTATGGGCTGCTGTGAAATTTAATTTTGGGTACAATTTTTTTGAGCTGGTTTTTTTTTTCGAAACCCTTCCTAATACGGAGAGCACGGAATCACTTTATCTTTTCGTCCAAAAGACAATTAACCCAGCAATTATCTCCTCGTTGAAGGCAGGGGTTTGTGGAGTCCCTACCCAGCCCACCTGATTGTTTTCTTTGTTGTTTTGTTGTGTTTTTTTTTTTTAACCAGCCATCACCCAACACGAAAATCTCATTCCTTCGCCCTTTTTTTTTTTTTTTTAGGCTCTGATTCAAGAAGCCCTCAGCGAAGAAACGTCTTTTTCCGTCCTGTACACACCTTTTGAGAACGAGGCCGAGGCTGACAAAATAAAGGAGGCCACTGAAACCTTTGCTGAGAGGCACCCTGATTACGTGCAGCACATTTTTACAGGTTTGAGGTGCTTGAGCTCCTGTTTTATCCCATCGGCAGCAAAACTGTCGGTGCAAAAAGGCTGTAAAAATCCTAAATTTCGAAGCCCAGTGAGGGCTGGGTGGGTCGGTTTGGTCACCTGGTTCTGTGAAGCTTTGTGGAGAGCATTTCTATTTCTCAGGCTTTCTCATTTTTCTCGAAAAAAAAAAAATAACTTCTCTTACAACTGAAAAGAAATGTGGCAGTGGGAATCATTTTCCTCTCCCTATCACAGATCCGTACGGAATTCACCTGCTGCCAGAGGGAGCTGAGTCTCTGCCTGACCAGCAGTACTTGCTGACCTTGGGCTTCAGGGACAAAGAGCTCGGAAAAAACGTGGAAAAATCAGTAACTCGAAAGCTGCCCATCTGTCCAGGTGGGCCAACCTGCTCAGGAGCTGAGATGGCTCCGGGGTGACCCCAAAAATCCTTGATAAATGATAAATCCTTGATAAATGAGGAGAGTGCTGGGGGGAGGTCTCAGTGCTGGCAGCCCTGACTGCTCAGAGGGCTCTGCCCACCCAGTTTAACCAAAATCCCCCCAGATCCTCTGTGGAAAAAGAGGGGATGAACAAAAAACAACCTCTCTGGCTCTGTGGTTTCACTCCCTAGACCAGAAAACGCCTTTGGGTGCTGGCACGGAGGAGGGAACAGAAACATTTTGGGAGAAGGGCGGGAAAAAGGTCATGGCAGTGCTGGATTTTATAGGAAGCACCAAAATAAAGGTGAGTGTTACATTCTCTTTGTGGGTTTGGGGTGTAATTCCTGCTGCAGGTGGTCCAGCAGTGTCCAGAAATGCTCCACGAATTCCCACAGGAACAGAGTTCCCCTGGGTTCAGACAATTTACAGAAGGAGCCCTGAGTTTCTCCTCTAAATTCTTGGATTTTCCGGGCAAACAGGACAAGGAGAAGCCCTTGGGACACGGGAGGGCTCCAAGGATCAGGGATTTTTCCCTGAGTTTCTCCTCTAACCCCTTTATTCCCCCCTGGCCAACAGGACAACGAGAAGCCCCTGGAGTACAGAAGGGCTCCAGGGATCAGGGATTTTTACTTTTCCCTGAGTTTCCCCTCTAACCCCTTTATTCCTCCCAGGCCAACAGGACAAGGAGAAGCCCCTGGGTCACAATACTCCAAGGATGAGGGATTTTTTCCCTGAGTTTCTCCCCTAACCCCTTTATTCCCCCCGGGCCAACAGGACAATGAGAAGCCCCCAGGGCACGGGAGGGCTCCAAGGATCAGGGATTTTTCCCTGAGTTTCCCCTCTAACCCCTTTATTTCTCCCGGGCCAACAGGACAAGGAGAAACCGCCGGGGCACAGGAGGGCTCCAAGGATCAGGGATTTTCCCCCACGTTTCTCCCCTAACCTTTTTATTTTTCCCAGGCCAACAGGACAATGAGAAGCCCCTGGAGCACAAGACTCCAAGGATCAGGGATTTTTCCCTGAGTTTCCCCTCTAACCCCTTTATTTCCCCTGGACCAACAGGACAACAAGAAGCCCCCCAGGGTACAGAAGGGCTCCAAGGATCAGGGATTTTCCCTCGAGTTTCTCTCCTAACCTTTTTATTTCCCCAGGCCAACAGGACAATGAGAAGCCCCTGGGGCACAGCACTCCAAGGATCAGGGATTTTTCCCTGAGTTTCCCCTCTAACCTCTTTATTTCTCCTTGACCAACAGGACAACGAGAAACTGCTGGGGCACAGGAGGGCTCCAAGGATCAGGGATTTTTCCCTGAACTTCTCCTCTAAATTCTTGTTTTTTCCCAGGCAATGAGAAACCCCCAGAGTACAGGAGGGCTCCAGGGATCAGGGATTTTTCCCTGAGTTTCCCCTCTAACCCCTCTATTCCCCCCCTGGCCAACAGAACAACGAGAAGCCCCCAGGGTACAGGAGGGCTCCAAGCATCAGGGATTTTTTCCCTGAGTTTCTCCCCTAACCTTTTTATTTTTCCCAGGCCAACAGGACAAGGAGAAGCCCTTGGGTCACAAGACTCCAAGGATCAGGGATTTTTCCCTGAGTTTCCCCTCTAACCCCTTTATTGCCCCAGGCAAACAGGACAACAATAAGCCCTCAGGACACGGGGGGACTCCAAGGATCAGGGATTTTTCCCTGAGTTTCCCCTCTAACCCCTTTATTGCCCCTGGGCCAACAGGACAACGAGAAGCCCCTGGGTCACAAGACTCCAAGGATCAGGGATTTTCCCCCCAGTTTCTCCCCTAACCCCTCTATTCCCCCCTGGCCAACAGGACAAGGAGAAGCCCCTGGGGCACGGGGGGACTCCAGGGATCAGGGATTTTTCCCTGAGTTTCCCCCCTAACCCCTTTATTCCCCCCTGGCCAACAGAACAACGAGAAGCCCCCAGGGTACAGGAGGGCTCCAAGGATCAGGGATTTTTATTTTTCTCTGAGTTTCCCCTCTAACCTCTTTATTCCCCCCTGGGCCAACAGGACAATGAGAAGCCCCTGGGTCACAAAACTCCAGGGATCAGGGATTTTTTTCCCTGAGTTTCCCCTCTAACCCCTTTATTCCCCCCAGGCAAACAGGACTACGAGAAGCCCCTGGGGCACGGGAGGACTCCAAGGATCAGGGGTTGTCCCCTTTCTCCTCTAACCTCTTGGATTTTCCGGGGCCAACAGGACAAGGAGAAGCCCCTGGAGCACAGGAGGGCTCCAAGGATCAGGGATTTTTCCCTGAGTTTCTCCTCTAAACTCTTGTTTTTTCCCAGGGAATGAGAAGCCCCCAGGGTACAGGAGGGCTCCAAGGATCAGGGATTTTTCCCTGAGTTTCCCCTCTAACCCCTCTATTCCCCCCTGGCCAACAGGACAGGCGCAGCCCCTGTGCCCGCGCCATCGAGCGGTTCCACCGCTCCGCTCTGCTCGGCCGCTGGCACGGAGGGCAGGAACAGCCCCAGGAGGTGGCCCAAGCCCTGGCCGAGCTGGCCACCGTCCCCTACCTGCAGAGAGTCTCCCAGGAGGACGACAGGCTGGTAGGTTTTGGATTTCCAGCATTTCCCTCTGCAGGGCTGGGAGCCGGGGGAGGGAAGGGGCCAGAGGGAATTTGTCCCCTGGAGGGACACGAAGGAATTTTTTGATCCTCCCTTCGATGCCTTGTGCTGATCACCTGCAGGGAAACTTCCACAGAACCACCAGGATTCACTTGTTTAAAACCCTTTCTTCCCCTCCCTCCCCACCCAGACCTCCCCAAACCAGTCTGGGGGCAATGATTGCAACCATTCAGATCGTGCCCCCTTTGACATTTCTGGCCTCAAAAGGCACCTGCAGCCCAGGAGGAGAGGGGGGAAAAGAGGAAAAATTGTTTTTCTGTGCTGGGCCCACCCACAACGCACTCCTGGTCTCGGAATAAACCTGGGAATTTGTCAGATTTGCTGCAAAGGTGCCAAAAATGGGTGAAGAATTGGAGGCTGTTGGGAAAAATGTGGGCTGAGCAAACCCAGCTCCAGAAAGGGCCAACGGTGGGAGCAAAAAAGGCCCAAAAATTATGATATTAAAGTGGGGTTGGGTAAAAAAGAGGAGGGGAGGAAAAAAAAATCTCTTCCTTGCTCGGTGTGGGACAATGGATGGAGTTAAACCCAGAGGGGGTTCAGGATTTTTAAAAGCGGCTGCAGCTCCCTGGGTGGGCTGAGGTCGAGAGTAAAATAACAAATCTCTGCTCAGAGGATCAGAACAGAGAGTGGGGTGGAGTGGAGACCACCTGGCCCCTCTCCAGTCCAATCCCAGCGGGCTGGGAGAGCACTGAAACCCCAGAGAACCCCCCTGACGAGAGGACAAGCAAGGTGTTGTGGTGCTGAAGCCACAAACACTTGGAACCCCCTCCTCAGGGGCCAAAGCACCACCACACCCCCCCTCCTCTTAAATACACCTATCAGAAATAAAAGATATTTGTGACTAGAGGTGCTCAAACTACCCCCAAACAGAATAAAAACAGCATAAAAGCAAGTTGGGAACAAGGAGGAAAGGGGTAAAAGACTTCCACCAAAGCTGCTGGGAGCAGTCAGCAGGCTGAGCTCATCTTCTTACCCCCCCCAACAAAGGGTCACCATGGGTGGGAAATTATCTCTGTGCACTCAAAATGCTGCTTTTACCACCAGAGCTTTCTGCCTGTGCTCGCCCACGGCGTGCTGATTCACGTCAGGACTCGTGCTTGGTGAATAAATGTACCAGCAGGTGGCTTTGAGTGTATTTTTGCAGCGCTGCCCCCAGCAAAACCCGGCCCAGTTTGTCCCAGTCTGTCACAATTTGTGTCCATAAAAAGCGTTGTCCTGCAAATCCTTAAAGTTGAGCCCCTCAAAGCCCTCAAAGATCTATTAGTGATGGATCTTAATTACTTTTAATGAGTAACAAACTAGGGGGGGAAGAGACTCCAGAAAGCATCTTTTGGGTTCATTTCCACCAACCCAATGTGTTTTGGACGAGACCCTCCTGGTGTGCAGCGATCCCACCAGTATCAAACTCCAGTTCCCACCAGTTTGTTCCCAAGGAGGTGATGGATCCAACCCAGTTAAGAGCAACCAGATAATTTTCCAGGGTTTGGGAAGTGTGCAAGGTGGGACAACGCCAGGAATAACCAGGGAGGGGACCGGGCTGAGGCAAAACCGTTTTAGCCCCACGACAACGCGGGGCAAGGGCTGAACAAGGACGGGTTCCCCCGGAAAGATGAGTCTCAAAATCACCCAAAACGCCAATTATTTTCAAAATTAGCCTTTAACCCGCCCGTTCAGGGGGGTTATCTCCCTGGGAATCCCCCCCCAGGGATGGTTTGTGTCTTTCCCGCAGCTGCGGTCGCTGACGGCAGATGCCATGGACATGCTGGCCGGGAGAACCGGGGATCGGGTCTGGACTAAAATACAGAAGGTAAAAATAAAAAAAAAATCCCTGCAGTGAAGCTGGGTGGGAAGGAAACGTCCCCTCTGAGTCTCTTCAGAAAGCAGGAAAAAAATTAAAAAAAATAGGAGGTGTTTTATGGAACCCCATCACGCTCCCACAGCTCTGTCTGCACCGTGGAATCAAACTTTTTTTTTGAGCCTTTCCCATGTGATTTTTTGGGCCAGCCCATCTGTTTTCCTAAGGTTTGGGTTTTTTTTTTTTATTATTTCAGCTTCTTCAAAACTGGGGGCTGGCACCGGGGGATTCCTCCACAGTTCTCTGCAGGTTCCTGTGCTGAGCAATCCCAGCAGAGCCAGCAGTGACAACTCCTTCCCCCTCCTTTCTTCCCTTAGGGAAAAGGAAAAAAAAACCATAAAAAAATTGAAGAACCTGAAATCAAGCTAGTTATATAAAAATATATATATAGTTATATAAAAATATATATATGTAGTTATATAAATATATATATATTTATGTATATTATAGTTATATACAATTAAAATGCTGTGTACACAGCGAAGGGAATCCAAACAGCCCCCAAAAGGGAAAAAGGGATAAAAGGGGACAAAAGGGGATAAAAATGGACAAAAGGAGCAACATCCCCAGGTCAAGGGCCCCTCAAGCTTCGCCCCCACAGCAGAAAACCCTTTTTTGTGGTTTTATAAAAGCTGATCTCCTGAAAATAAAGGGATAAACACAAGAGGAAGCCACGCTGGGATTTTAATCCCCGGTCAGCTCTGCTGTCCTGTGAGCGAGGAAGCCGCTCCACTGAGTGCCTGTCTGCAGATGAGGACTTTTTTGTGGTTTATTTTTAATTATTTCACCTTCAAATGCATTTGGGGGGTCGATTCTGTCCATCCCACTGTTATCCAGGGCCTGGATCTCCAGGGTAACTCCTCGGGAAGGGGAGGTGATTCCCACAGGGACTGTGCCTGGCAAAGCCCTTGGATAAAGAGTTGAGATGAGGGGGAGGGAAGGTTGGAAGTGCCTGGAACTGCCCAAAAAAATCCATAGAAACGGGGCTGGGGGTCGATGTCTGCGGGTGCAACCCCTGGCGAGGAAATGTGCCCGTCCCAACCTGTTCTTCATCAGCAATAATTCCGTTTCATTTCGGGGGAAAGGCTGAGGTCATGTGGTTTTGGTTTGGTTTTTTTTCCTCTCTGGTGGTTTATGTTCGAAGGAAAACTTGTTGATTTGGAGATTTATTTTTGATTTACTAGGGAAAAAAACAAAACAAAACAAAACAAAACAAACAAAAAAAAAACCAAAAAACACAAACAAACAAAAAAAAAAAAAGAAAGAAAAAAAAAGGGAAAAAAAAAATTCTTGCCACAGCCACACGGAACTCTCACTTTTCTCCACGTGGTGATTTTTGGCATTTAAACAGCAGGAGCTTCAGGTTCTCTTTTCTCAGCAAGACAAAAAAAAACCTGCCTGGCAATGATTCCCTCCCTCGGGGTGTCTGTTTTTATCAATTCCATTGACAGAGCTGGGAGAAATTCCTGTCTCCACGTCCGGATTTCAGTGGAAGTGTCTAACCCACAGCAGCGAAATAATTGAATTTAAACAGAAATAAAGGAAAAAAAAAAACAATTACAAAGGGGGGTACCACTCCTACAGGCAGCTGATGCCTCCCTGCGTTTTGGTTTCTAATGGCAATTAATTTCCAAATAAATCGAATTTTGTTTCGAAATAAATAATGATAAGTTAATAAATAAATAAATTGAAATAATTGAAAGGGTTTTTAACATTTTAACGGGGGGGGAAAGGGAGTTGCTTGTGATTCCACCTGCCTTTCACTGCAGCTGGCGCTGATAGAGGAGGACCTGAGGGAAGGAGAGGAGGATTTCCTGAGGGGCCGGAGGGTGCGAACACCGGGAATGGAAAACTCCAGCCTGGAAAATTCAGCTCCAGCGGGACAGGAATATCTGAGGCTGGAAAACACCAAGGTGTTCATTCCCGACCCTCGGAGCTTGGCCACGGAGTCCAAAAGGAGATGCATGGATTTTGTAAATAGTTAATTTTTTTTGCCTTTTTTTATTTTTTTTTTAGCTGTGGATTTCTATTTCGTAGATAAGCTCATTTTAAATTAATTTAAATTAATCTTATTTGAAATTGCAGCTTTGAAATACAACTTTGTCATATTCGTTTCTGTTTAAATCACATTAAATGATATTTAATATTTTAAGTAGTGGTATCACTTTAATTTTAAATGGTATTAAATAATATTATTTACTTGCATTTCTCGTGTTAATTTAAAACTAATTGCATTCAGTTGTACTGGTACTCATTTGAAGTTGTATTCATTTATATTTTAAATCGTATTAAATTGTATTTATGTATAAATTCTAGTTGGATTAGTTTAAATTTAAATGGCATTAAATAGCATTTCCTTGCACTAACTTTAAGTTGCATTAATTGAAATTTAAATGGCCTTAAATTGTATCGATTTCTATTAACTTGTGGTATTAATTTGGATTTAAATTCCATTAAATTGCATTTACTTGTACTAACTTTGTGCTCATTAAATTCAAAGGGCATTAAACAGCATTGGCTTGGCATAGCTTTAAGTTTCATTAACTTAAATTTTGAATTAATTGTATTAAATTGTAGCATTAAATAATACTTATTTGTTGTATGTGTGTTATATTTAAAAGTGGTACGAATTTGAACTTAAATTGTATTTAATTGAGAAGTTTATGATAATATGTTGTTGTATAGTGATATTTACTCCCATTAAGTTGTATTTGTTTCAATGTCAATTGTACTAAATTATATAATAATAATATTTACTTGCATTAAGTTGTATTTGTTTCAATTCCAATTAAATTATATAATAATATTTACTCTCATTAAGTTGTATTTGTTTCAATTCCAATTAAATTATATAATAATATTTATTTGCATTTGTTTCAATTTCAGTTGTATTAAACTGTAAGCAATGTTATTACACATGAGTTATTTGACTTGAAATTCAAATTTTATTCACTTTTGTCAAATTTAAACGTTATTAAACTGTATGAATTGTCCAAAGCAACAACAGAAGGCCTGGATTTGCTGCTCTGAGAAAATCCCAAACCCTCTGAAATCCACGGTGTCCCCTAATTCCAGGGGGTCAGGGATTATCCCAAAATTCCTTTATTTCTGTGTCCCTGAAGGGTCACAGTGTCCCTAATTCCATGGGGTCAGGGATTATCCCAAAATTCCTTTATTTCTGTGTCCCTGAAGTGTCACAGTGTCCCTAATTCCATGGGGTCAGGGATTATCCCAAAATTCCTATATTTCTGTGTCCCTGAAGGGTCACAGTGTCCCCCTCGATCCCAGGAGGTGCCAGAGTGTCCCAGTTTTTTGGGCTCTTCCCATAAATGACCTTCATTTGCATAAAAAGGGGGCGTGGCTCCTCCAACGGGGGTTCATAGGGCCACTATTTGCATAAAAGGGGGCGTGACTCTGCAACCAACAAATGTGTGTATTTGCATAAAAGGGGGTGTGGCTTCAGCTCTGACAAGATACCTATTTGCATAAAAGGGGGTGTGGCTTCAATTCCAATAACAGGTGTCTATTTGCATAAAAGGGGGTGTGGCTCTGCAACCAACAAATGCATTTATTTGCATAAAAGGGGGTGTGGCTTCTTCACATCTGACAAGCAGGTGTCTATTTGCATAAAAGGGGGTGTGGCTTTACCTCCAACAAGCAGTTACCTATTGGCATAAAAGGGGGCGTGGTTCTGCAACCAACAAATGCATTTATTTGAATAAAGGAAGCGTGGCTTCACCTCCAACAAGCAGGTGCCTATTTGCATAAAGGGGCGTGGCTTCCCAGGTGGGCACAGGGGGTTTGCACAAAGGGGGCGTGGCTCCACCTCCAATAATCAAAGAACCCTTCATTTACATAAAAGGGGGCGTGGCTTTGCAACCAAGAGGTGTGGATTTGAACAAAAGGGGGTGTGGCTTCTTCACAGCTGACAAGCTGGTACCTATTTGCATTAAAGTGGGTGTGGCTCTGCAACAAATAAATGTGTGGATTTGAATAAAAGGGGGCGTGGCTCCACCTCCAATCAGCATACACAGATATCTTCATTTAAATAAAAGGGGGCGTGGCTCTGCACCCAACAAATCCGTGTATTTGAATAAAAGGGGGTGTGGCTTTACCTCTGACAAGCAGATGCCTATTTGCATAAAGGGGGCGTGGCTCCACCTCTAATAACCAGGCACAGCTTCCTTTATTTGCATAAAGGGGGCATGGCTTATTGGTTGGACATATACGGGGTTTGCTTGCACAGAGGGGGCGTGGCTCCACCTCCAATCATCAGCCACACCTTTATTTGCATAAAAGCACACACACCCCCTCAACCCGCGCCCTTCATTTGCATAAGGGGGCGTGTCCCTGGCCGTGTGGGCGTGGCCGCAGTGGCGCCTCCCTCTCCAGCAGGTGGCGCAGGCGCTGCTCGAAGGCGCCGTCGCTCTCGGCGGGGCCGCGCCGGGTCCTCCCGGCCGGCAGGTGGCGCTCTGCGGCCGCGCGCAGCTCCGCCCGGTCATAGAGCGGCGCCGGGTCCAGCCCGTGCCGGTTCACCAGCCCCACCAGGTACTCGCTGTAGTGCCCCCTGGCGGCCGGGAGGACCCGCCGGTTACACAGGGACCCCCAGAGAGGAACCCCAAAAGAGCCCCCCCCTTCCAACCCCAAAGCCACGTCCCACTCATGGCACTTCCCCCTCTGTGCCCCAAACTTCCCCATTTCTGCTGCTTTCCCAAAAATCTCCCACAAACTTCCCCGGTTTTGCCCCAGATTTCCCCATTTTTTGCAAGATTTTCGCCCCAAACTTGCCCATTTCTGCTCAGTTTTCCCCCAAATTTCCCCCCAAACTTGCCCAATTCTGCCTACAAAATCTCCCACAAAATTCCCAATTTTTGCCCCAAATTTTCCTGTCTTTTGCAAGATTTCCCCCCCAAAACTTGCCCATTTCTGCCCAATTTTCCCCCAAATTTTCCCCCAATTTCCCCCCTAAACTTGCCCATTTCTGCCCAGTTTTCCCTAAAATCTCCCGCAAACTCCCCAATTTTGGACCCAAATTTCCCCATTTTTTGCTAGATCTTCCCCCCAAACTTCCCCCTTTTTGCCCAATTTCCCACAAAATGTTGCCCAAACTTC
Organism: Pyrocephalus nanus; assembly: GCA_038380795.1. NCBI lineage: Eukaryota > Metazoa > Chordata > Aves > Passeriformes > Tyrannidae > Pyrocephalus > Pyrocephalus nanus. Next base: position 2,128,476 of record CM076292.1, read on the forward strand.
CCCTTTTTTTGCCCCAGATTTACCCATTTTTGCCCCAAAAGGGGCATCAGGGGAACTGAGGGACCCCCGAGGGACGCACAAGGATCAGAGGAAGCCCCAGTGCCCCCAAATCCCCTCCCAGTGCCCCCAAAATCCCCCCTGCACCCACCAAATCCCCTTCCAGAGACCCCAAAGTGCCCCACAGAGACCCCCAGACCCCCCAAATGACCCCAGGGACCCCCCCACTGCCCCCAAATCCCCTCCCAGTGCCCCCCCCAGTGCCCCCAAATCCCCTCCCAGTGCCTCCCAAATCCCCTCCCAGAGACCCCCAACTGCCCCCCAGAGACCCCCCAGACCCCCCAAACTCCCCCTGAACATCCCCAAATCCCCCCCAGTGCCCCCGAATCCCCTCCCAGTGCCCCCAGTGCCCCCCAGTGCCCCCAAATCCCCCCTGCACCCCCCAAATCCCCTTCCAGAGACCCCCAACTGCTCCCCAGCCCCCCATTTCACCCCCCAAATTCCCCCTGAACACCCCCAAATCCCCTCCCAGTGCCCCCAAATCCCCCCTGCACCCCCCAAATCCCCTTCCAGAGACCCCCAAATGACCCCAGAGACCCCTCAGACCCCCCCAATGACCACAGGGACCCCCCAGACTCCCCTCGAAGTGACCCACAGGGACCCACAGGGACCCCCAAATTCCCCCCAGCCCCACATTTCACCCCCTAAATCCCCCCTGGACACCCCCAAATCCCCTCCCAGTGCCCCCAAATCCCCTCCCAGTGCCCCCCAGTGCCCCCAAATCCCCCCTGCACCCCCCAAATCCCCTTCCAGAGACCCCCAACTGCCCCCCAGCCCCCCATTTCACCCCCCAAATTCCCCCTGAACACCCCCAAATCCCCTCCCAGTGCCCCCAAATCCCCCCTGCACCCCCCAAATCCCCTTCTAGAGACCCCCAAATGACCCCAGAGACCCCCAGACCCCCAAATGACCCCCCAGACCCCTCTCTAAGTGACCCACAGTTATCCCCAAGTCCCCCCCAGCCCCACATTTCACCCCTTAAATCCCCCCTGAACACCCCCAAATCCCCTCTCAGTGCCCCCAAATCCCCTCCCAGTGCCCCCCAGTGCCCCCAAACTCCCCCTGAACACCCCCAAATCCCCTCCCAGTGCCCCCCAACTGCCCCCCAGAGACCCCCCAGACCCCCCAAAACTCCCCCTGAACACCCCGAAATCCCCCCCAGTGCCCCCAGATCCCCTTCCAGAGACCCCCAAGTGCCCCACAGAGACCCCCCCAGACCCTCTAATGACCCCAGGGACCCCCCAAATGACCCCAGGGACCCCCTCTAAGTGACCCACAGTGACCCCCACGTTCCCCCCAGCCCCACATTTCACCCCCCAAACTCTCCCTGAACACCCCCAAATCCCCTCCCAGTGCCCCCAAATCCCCTCCCAGTGCCCCCCAGTGCCCCCAAATCCCCCCTGCACCCCACAAATCCCCTTCCAGAGACCCCCAACTGCCCCCCAGCCCCCCATTTCCCCCCCTAAACTCCCCCTGGACACCCCCAAATCCCCCCCAAGTGCCCCCAAATCCCCTCCCAGTGCCCCCAAATCCCCTCCCAGTGCCCCCCAGTGCCCCCTAGTGCCCCCAGCCCCACCTGCAGAGCCCGGCCTGGCCCGGGGCCGTTTCCTTCCCGCACGGCTCGTCCCGGAGCGCGGCCCCAAATTCCTTCTGCTCCAGCACCGGGCACCGCCCTGGGGGGGTTCAGGTGAGGTTTGGGGGTCCAGGTGGGGTTTGGGGGTCCCAGGTGGGGTTTGGGGGGTCCTGGGTGAGGTTTGGGGGTCCAGGTGGGGTTTGGGGGTCCCAGGTGGGGTTTGGGGGGTCCTGGGTGAGGTTTGGGGGTCCCAGGTGGGGTTTGGGGGGTCCAGGTGGGGTTTGGGGGGTCGCAGGTGGGGTTTGGGGACTCCTGGGTGAGGTTTGGGGGGTTCCAGGTGAGGAATTGGGGGGTCCCAGGTGGGGTTTGGGGGTCCCAGGGTGGGTTTGGGGCATTCCAGGTGGATTTTGGGGGTTCTCAGGTGGGGTTTAGGGATCCCAGGTGGAGTCTTGGGGTCCCAGGTGGGGTTTGGGGGTCTCAGGTGGGGTTTGGGGGTCCTAGGTGGGGTTTGGGGGCTCCCAAGTGGATTTTGGGGGGGTCTCAGATGTGGTTTGGAGAGTAACAGGTGTGTTTTGGGGTTCCCAGGTGGGGTCTGGGGGGTCCCAGGTGCATTCTTAGGGGGTCCCAGGTGGGGTTTGGGGGTTCCAGGTGAGGACTGGGGGGGTTCTCAGGTGAGGTTTGGGAGGCCCAGGTGGGGTTTGAGGGGTTCCAGGTGGGGTTTGGGGGTTCCCAGGTGTGTTTTCGGGGTCCCAGGTGGAGTCTGGGGGGTCCCAGTCCCCTCCCAGTCCCTCCCAGTCCCCCCTGGACTCACCTGTGGGGTTGGGGGGGGCATCGGGGGGCGGCTCCGTTTCAAAGGGGACGTTTCCCATCTGACCAAAGACCCCCAGAGTGAACCCCAGGGACCCCCAGGGACCCCCAGGCCCTCACAGTCCCTCCCAGTCCCCCCCCAATCCTCTCCCAGTCCATTCCCAGTCCCCCCAATCCCCTCCCAGTGCCCCCAATTCCCTCCCAGTCCATTCCCAGTCCATTCCCAGTGCCCCCAGTCCCTCCCAGTCCCTCCCAGTGGCACCTGGAGCAGGCTCTGCAGCCGGGGGGGGTCCCAGTCCCTCAGGTAGAACAGACAGTTCCGGGGGTGGTGCCCGTGGAGGGACCCCCTCAGGGGGCACTCGGGGGAGGGGCAGGTCTGGATGGGGGGAGGGGGAGACCCCAAACAAAGATCTGAGCCCCCAAAATCCCCCAGAGACCCCAAAACCAAATAAACCCTCCCAAAATCCCCCCGAGACCCCCAGAACCCCCCCAAAAACCCCCAGAGACCCCAAAACCAAATAAACCCCCCCAAACTCCCCCAAAATCCCCCAGGACCCCCAAAACCAAATAAACCCCCCCAAAATCCCCCAGAGACCCCCAAACCCAAATAAACCCCCCAAACCCCCCCAAAATCCCCCAGAGACCCCAAAACCAAATAAATCCCCCCACAGGATCCCCCCCAGAAAAAAAAAAACCAAACTCCCCAAAAAACCCCCCCGAGACCCCCCAAAATCCCCCAACCCCACCCCAAGACCCTTTTAAAGACCCCCCAAAATCCCCCCCCTAAATCCCCCAGAGACCCCCAAACCACCCCAAACCTCCCCCAGTTCCTCCCAGTGCCTCCCAGTTCCCCCCCCAGTGCCTCCCAGTATATCCCAGTGCCTCCCAGTTCCCCCCCCCCCCAGATCTCCCAGTATATCCCAGTGCCTCCCAGTTCCACCCCCCGCCCCTCCCAGTATATCCCAGTTCCTCCCAGTTCCCCCCCCAAACCTCCCATAGAGGCCCCCAGTTCCTCCCAGTGCCTCCCAGTTCCCCCCCTAAACCTCCCAGTATATCCCAGTTCTCCCAGTTCTTCTCCCAGTTCCACCCCCCGCCCCTCCCAGTATATCCCAGTTCCCCCCAGTTCTCCTCCCAGTGCCCCCCAATCCCCTCCCACTCCCTCCCAGTGCCCCCCAATGCCCTCCCAGTATATCCCAGTTCTCCCCAGTTCTTCTCCCAGTGCCCCCCGAATCCCCTCCCAGTCTCTCCCAGTCCCTCCCAGTGCCCCCCAATCCCCTCCCAGTCCCTCCCAGTCCCTCCCAGTGCCCCCTCACCCCTGGCCCGTGGAAGGTGGCCCCACACCCAGCACAGAACTGGTGCCGGCACTGGGAGCACTGGAAATGCAAACACCCCCCCCGGGCCAGTGCGAACCACAGCCCGCACTGGGGGCAAACTGGGGGGGACTGGGGGTCACTGGGGGGCTCTGAGACCCCCAAAGACCCCTCCAGGACCCCCCAAATCCCCCAAACCCCCCAAATCCCCTACAAAAAACGCCAGGGACCCCCAAAATCCCCTTCAATCCTCCCCCAAAATCCCCTCCAAAAACCCCCACAGAACTCCCCAAAATCCCCTCCAGGACCCCCCCAGGGACCCCCAAAATCCCCTCCAAGTTCCCCCAGGGACCCCCAAAATCCCCTCCAACCCCCCCCCCCCCCAAAATCCCCTCCCAGGGACCCCAAAATCCCCTCCAAAACCCCCCCAGGGACCCCCAAAATCCCCTCCAATCCCCCCAGGGACCCCCAAAATCCCCTCCAACCCCCCCCAGGGACCCCCAAAATCCCCTCTAATCCCCCCAGGGACCCCCAAAATCCCCTCCCAGGGATCCCCAAAATCCCCTCCAACCCCCCCCAGGGACCCCCAAAATCCCCTCCCAGGGATCCCCAAAATCCCCTCCAACCCCCCAGGGACCCCCAAAATCCCCTCCAAACCCCCCCCCTCCCCAAAATCCCCTCTAACCCCCCCAGACACCCCAAAATCCCCTCCAAAACCCCCCTCAGGGACCCCCAAAATCCCCTCCAAACCCTTCAGGGACCCCAAAATCCCCCCCAACCCCCTCCAAAGACCCCCAAAATCCCCTAAAACCCCCCAGGACCCCCAAAATCCCCTCCAAAACCCCCCCCAAAATCCCCTCCAAACCCCCCCAGGGACCCCCAAAATCCCCTCCAACCCCCCCAGGGACCCCCAAAATCCCCTCCAAAGCCCCCCCCCCCAAATCCCCTCCAAACCCCCCCAGGGACCCCCAAAATCCCCTCCAAGCCCCCCAAAGCCCCCCAGCCCCCCCTCACCGATTCCGTGCTCCCCCAGGAAAGCCCCCAGACCCCCCGAGGCTCCTTGGGGGTCCCGGGAGCTCAACCAGGCCCCGAACTCGGCACAGGACAGGGTGGAGTGCTGGGGGTCCCACTGTGGGGGGGATGGGGGGATTTTGGGGTCACCAGAGACCCCCAGAAAGGTCAAAGGATCCCCAAATAACACAGAGAGCCCCAAAAAACCCCAAAATCCTCCTTGGAACGCCTCAAAACCCCTCCAGGAACCCCCCAAAGACCCCCAGGGATCCCCCCAAACCCACTCTGAGACCCCTCAACCCCCCCCCGACCCCATAAAAACTCCCAGGGACCCCCTAAGACCCCACAAGACCCCCAGGGATCCCCCAAAACCACCCTGAGACCCCACAAGACCCCCCGCGATCCCCTAAACCCCAAACCCACCCTGAGACCCCTCAAATCCCCCCAGGGATCCCCCAAACTCACCCTGAGACCCCTCAAATCCCCCCAGGGATCCCCCAAACGACCCCCAGGGATCCCCCAGAGACCCCCTCAGAAACCCCAAAGGAACCCTCAAAGACCCCACAAGACCCCCCAACCCCAAACCCACCCTGAGACCCCTCCAACCCCCTCCACGACCCCCCAGAGCCCCCCAGGGATCCCCCAAAACCCCAAAAGACCCCCAGGAATCCCCCAAACTCCCCCAAGGGACCCCTCAAAGACCACCAGGGACCCCCCAACCCCAAACCCACCCTGAGACCCCTCAAATCCCCCCAGGGATCCCCCAAACTCACCCTGAGACCCCTCAAAGACCCCCAGGGATCCCCAAAGACCCCCAAGGATCCCCCAGAGACCCCCTCAGAAACCCCAAGTGAATTCCCAGGGACCCCACAAGACCCCAAAAGACCCCCAGGGATCCCCCAAACCCCAAACCCACCCTGAGACCCCTCAAAGACCCTCAGGGTCAAGACCCCCAAAGACCCCCAAGGGACCCCCCACCCCCACATTTCCCCTCCAACCCCCCCCCCAAACCCTCCCAACATCCCAAACTCCCTTTAGGATTCCCCCAAAACCGCTCAGAGAGCCCCCCAAACCCATCCTGAGACCCCTCAACCCGACCCCATAAAGACCCCCAGGGATTCCCCAAGACCCCAAAAGACCCTCAGGGATCCCCCAAACCCACCCTGAGACCCCTCAAACCCCCTCCAGGACCCCCCAAAAGCCCCAGAGATCCCCAGAGACCCCCTCAGAAACCCCAAATGAACCCTCAGGGACCCCACAAGACCCCCCAAAGACCCTCAGGGATCCCCCAAACCCCAAACCCACCCTGAGACCCCTCAAACCCCCTCTATGACCCCCCAGAGACCCCCAGGGATCACCCAGAGACCCCCTCAGAAACCCCAAGTGAACCCCCAGGGACACCCCAAAACCTCAAAAGACCCCACAAAGACCCCCAGGAATCCCCCAAACCCCAAACCCACCCTGAGACCCCTCAAACCCCCCCCATGACCCCCCAGAGACCCCCAGGGATCCCCCAAACCCCAAACCCACCCTGAGACCCCTCAAACCCCCTCCACGACCCCCCACAGACCCCTCCCACCCCCCCAAACACCCCCCAGCAACCCCTCAGAGCCCTTTTTATCCCCCCCCTCCCCAAATCCACTCCAGGAGCCCCCAAACCCTCCCAGAACCCCCCCAAACACCCCCCTACAGACCCCCAGACCCCCACCCCCCTCCCCAGGCCCCCCCAGCCCCCTCACCGGGCGCTGGCAGCGGGGGCAGCAGCACTGGTGGCACTGGGGACACTGGGCCGGGCCCCGCTCGGCCTCGAAGATGAACCCGAAGGAGCACTGGGGGGGGAGGGGAGCTCAGAGACCCCCCTGGGACCCCCCAAAAACGGCAAAACACCCCCCCAGTAACAACCAGTAACAGGAAATACCCCCCCAGTAACAACCAGTAACAGGAAATACCCCCCCAGTAACAACCAGTAACAGGAAATACCCCCCCCAGTAACAACCAGTAACAGGAAATACCCCCCCAGTAACAACCAGTAACAGGAAATACCCCCCCAGTAACAGCCAACACCAAACCAGTAACCACCAGTAACAGGAAATACCCCCCCAGTAACAGCCAACACCAAACCAGTAACCACCAGTAACAGGAAATACCCCCCCAGTAACAGCCAACACCAAACCAGTAACCACCAGTAACAGGAAATACCCCCCAGTAACAGCCAACACCAAACCAGTAACAACCAGTAACAGCAAACACCAAACCAGTAACCACCAGTAACAGCAAACACCAAACCAGTAACAACCAGTAACAGCCAACACCAAACCAGTAACAGCCAACACCAAACCAGTAACAACCAGTAACAGCAAACACCAAACCAGTAACCACCAGTAACAGCAAACACCAAACCAGTAACCACCAGTAACAGCAAACACCAAACCAGTAACAACCAGTAACAGCAAACACCAAACCAGTAACAACCAGTAACAGCCAACACCAAACCAGTAACAACCAGTAACAGGAAATACCCCCCAGTAACAGCCAACACCAAACCAGTAACAACCAGTAACAGCCAACACCAAACCAGTAACAGCAAACACCCAACCAGTAACAACAAACACCAAACCAGTAACAGCAAACACCCAACCAGTAACAACCAGTAACAGGAAACACCCCCCCAGTAACAGCTAACACCAAACCAGTAACAACCAGTAACAGCAACCACCAAACCAGTAACAACCAGCAACGCTAAACCCCTTCCCAGTAACTCCCAGTCAACTCTCAGTGACCCTGAACTGGTTCCCAGTAACACCAAAGCCCAAACCAGTAACTCCCAGTAACACCAAACCCCAAACCAGTAACTCCCAGTAACATCAAACCCCAAACCAGTAACTCCCAGTAACACCAAACCCCAAACCAGTAACTCCCAGTAACACCAAACCCCAAACCAGTAACTCCCAGTAACCATCAATTCCTCGTAACTCCAAGCCCCAGTAACTCCCAGTTCCTCCCAGTAAGCCTAAAGCACCTCCCAGTCCCTCCCACTGCCCACCAGTTCCCTCCCACTGCCCACCAGTCCCCTCCCAGTCCCTCCCAGTCCCTCCCACTGCTCACCAGTCCCCTCCCAGTCCCCTCCCACTCCCTCCCAGTCCTTCCCAGTTCCCCGTAACCCCCTCCCAGTCCCTCCCAGTCCCTCCCAGTACATGTGGGCACCACAGGAACTGGGGGTCCCGGAGCAGCTCCAGCTCCGTCAACTTCTGGGTCACGAGGCCGAAGGTGTCGGGGTCCAAACAGCTCCGGAGCTGCCACCAGTACAAACCAGTATAGACCAGTACAGACCAGTAACCTCAAACACCCTCCCAGCAACCCCCAAACCCCAAACCAGTGACTCCCAGTAAGGACCAGTAGCTCCCAGTGACCCCAAAATTCCCGACAGCAGCTCCCAGTTAAGCGCCAATAACCCAGTGCCCTCCCAGTAACCCCAAACCTCCTCCCAATGCCCTCCCAGTTCACCCCCAGTGCCCTCCCAGTAACCCCAAACCTCCTCCCAGTCCCTCCCAGTTCACCCCCAGTGCCCTCCCAGTAACCCCAAACCTCCTCCCAGTGCCCTCCCAGTAACCCCAAACCTCCTCCCAGTGCCCTCCCAGTAACCCCAAACCTCCTCCCAGTGCCCTCCCAGTAACCCCAAACCTCCTCCCAGTGCCCTCCCAGTAACTCCAAACCTCCTCCCAGTCCCTCCCAGTCCCCCACAATCACCCCCAGTGCCCTCCCAGTCCCTCCCAGTGGCCTCCCAGTCCACCCCCAATTCCTTCCCAGTCCCTTCCCAGTTCCCCCCCACTCCCCTCCCAGTATAAACCAGTGGCCCCCAAACCCCCTTTAACACCTTTTCATCCCCTCCCAGTGCCCCCCAATCCCTCCCAGTGCCCCCCAATCCCTCCCAATGCCCCCCAATCCCTCCCACTCCCTCCCAGTGCCCCCCCACCCCCTTTTAACACCCTTGAATCCCCTCCCAGTGCCCCCCAATCCCTCCTAGTGCCCCCCAATCCCTCCCAGTCCCTCCCAGTGTCCTCCCAGTCCACCCCCAATTCCTTCCCAGTTCCCCCTGCCCCCCTCCCAGTATAAACCAGTGCCCCCAAACCCCCTTTTAACACCCTTTAATCCCCTCCCAGCGCCCCCCAATCCCTCCCAGTTCCCCCCTCAATCTCTCAGCCCCTCCCAATCCCCTCCGTTCTGCCCCCCCCGTCCCTCCCAGTGCTCCCAGTGCTCCCAGTGCTCCCAGTACCTGTGGCTCCAGTGTGGACCAGTACCAGAGGCGCTGGGCCTCGTCGCGCAGGTCGGGGCGGGAGCAGCTGGGGCAGCCCAGGGCGCCCACCCCCCTCTCCCGGACCCCCACCGTGAAGTGCAGGCGGAAACACTCGGGGCACAGCGGGCACGAGCAGCCCGGCAGCCACTGCATCTGCACCAGTACACACCAGTAAGGACCAGTGAACACCAGTAAGGACCAGTGAACACCAGTAAGGACCAGGCACACACCAGTGACACACCAGTGACCGTTATGACACATGGACACGGTGTTTGTGCTGCCCCCCGGTGGTCACGGGTGGAACTGCAGCCAATATAATACACGCACCAGTAAGGATCAGTGAACACCAGTAAGGATCAGTGACACACCAGTAAGGACCAGGCACGCACCAGTAAGGACCAGTGAACACCAGTAAGGATCAGTCACGCACCAGTAAGGATCAGTCACACACCAGTAAGGATCAGTGAACACCAGTAAGGACCAGGCACGCACCAGTAAGGACCAGTCACGCACCAGTAAGAACCAGTCACGCACCAGTAAGGACCAGTCACGCACCAGTAAGGATCAGTCACACACTGGTAAGGACCAGTCACGCACCAGTAAGGACCAGGCACGCACCAGTAAGGACCAGTGAACACCAGTAAGGATCAGTCACACACCAGTGACACACCAGTAACCGTTATGACACATGGACACAGTGTTTGTGCTGCCCCCCGGTGGTCGCAGGTGGAACTGCAGCCAATATAACACACAAAAACCAGTCGCTCCCAGTAACCCTCCAGTAAGACCTTAACGATTCCCAGTAACGCCAACCCCCAAACCAGTAAAGCCCGAGTGACTCCAGACCCTAAATTGGTAAGAAGGGACCCCAACCCAGCAGAGCAGCTGGAAGCACTCGGGGCACAGCGGGCACGAGCAGCCCGGCAGCCACTGCATCTGCACCAGTACACACCAGTAAGGACCAGTGACACACCAGTAAGGACCAGTGAACACCAGTAGGACCAGTCACGCACCAGTAAGGATCAGTCACGCACCAGTAAGGACCAGTCACACACCAGTAAGGACCAGTCACACACCAGTAAGGATCAGTCACACACCAATAAGGATCAGTCACACACCAGTAAGGACCAGTCACGCACCAGTAAGGACCAGTCACACACCAGTAAGGACCAGGCACGCACCAGTAAGGACCAGTCATGCACCAGTAAGGATCAGTCACGCACCAGTAAGGACCAGGCACGCACCAGTAAGGACCAAGCACACACCAGTAAGGACCAGTCATGCACCAGTAAGGATCAGTCACGCACCAGTAAGGACCAGTCACGCACCAGTAAGGACCAGGCACTCAGGGCACAAGCAGTCAGGCAGCCAGTACAAACCAGTAAAGACCAGTAAGAGCCCACTAACACACCAGTAAGCGTTATCACTGTGGGCACTGTCAGTGCTGCCCCAAGTGGTCCCATGTGGAATTGCAGACAGTAACACACCCAAACTGGGAGCTTCCAGTCACCCCAGTAGCTCCCAGTAACCCTCCAGTAACTCTCCAGGAAGCCCCCAGTAACTCCCAGTAATGCCGAACCCCAAACCAGTAAGTCCCAGTCCCTTCCAGTTCCCTCTTAGTCCTTTACAGTCCCCCCCAAATCCCCTCCCAGTTCCCTTCAATACCCCCAGTCCCCTCCCAGTCCCTCCCAATCTCCTCCCCAGTCCCTTCCAGTTCTCACTTAGTCCTTCCCAGTCCCTCCCAACCCCCTCCCAGTCCCTCCCAATCTCCTTCCCAGTCTCTCCCAATCCCCTCCCAGTGCCCTCCAATCCCTCCCAATCCCCCTCCCAGTCCCTTCCAGTTCTTAGTCCTTCCCAGTCCCTCCCAATCCCCCTCCCAGTCCCCTCCAATCCCTCTAATCTCCTCCCAGTCCTCCCACCCCCTCCCAGTCCCTCCCGAGCCCCTCCCAGCCCAAACCAGTCCATCCCAGTGTGCCCCAGTGCCCACCAGTGCCCGTGGCAGGCCCCATCCGCACACGGCGCACTCGCAGCGGAGCCTCCTCCTCAGGGCTGCACGGTCAGGGCAGTCCCTCACCGCCTCCACCAGTTCTCCCAGTAAGCTCTCACTGCCGGGCTCCACCTTGCCCAGTCCCAGTTCACGCCCCAAACTGGCCACCAGTAAGGCCCGGCCCCAACTGGCCACGTCCAGGGTGGCCAAAATCCGCCGGACCAGCGCCTGGGGGGGGAGGGGAGAGCATGGGTGACCTCCTCCCCCACCAGTAAGGACCAGTAGCTCCCAGTAACTCCAACCCTCACCGCCCCAGATTGGCCCAGTAAGCCCAAACCCCACACCAGTAACACCCAGTGGCTCCCAATAACCCAAACCCCGTAACCAAAAACCCCACACCAGTAAATTCCAGTACGATTAAATCCACTCCCAGTATCGCCCAGTAAACCCAAACCCCCAACCAGTAAATCCCAGTCGCTCCCAATAACTCAAAGCCCTAAACCAGTAAGACCAGTAATGGTTTGGGACCCCACCGCCTCCCAGTCCCTCCCAGACCCCCAATCTCATCCCAGTCTCTCCCACTCCCTCCCCAATCTCCTCCCAGTCCCTCCCCATCCCCTCCCAGTCCCTTCCACTTCCTTTCCCAGTCTCCCCAATCCCCTCCCAGTCTCCTCCAGTTCCCACTTGGTCCTTCCCAGTCCCCCCAGTCCCCTCCCAGTCCCCTCTAGTCCACTTAGTGCTTCCCAGTCCCTCCCAATCCCCTCCCAGTTCCCTCCAATCCCCCCAATCTCCTCCCAGTTCCCTCCAATCCCCTCTCAGTTCCCTCCAATCCCCTCCCAGTTCCCTCCAATCCCCCCAATCCCCTCCCAGTTCCCTCCAATCCCCTCTCAATCCCCTCCCAGTCCCTCCCAGTGCCCCCAGTTCACCTGCTGGTCGGGGCACTCAAAGTCCAGCGCCCCCGGTGGTCTCCAGAGTCGCTGCAGGAAGGGGCGGAGCCGGGGCCGTTGCAGCTCCCGCAGCGCCCCCCACTGGTCCCCTCCGTGTCGCTGCAGCGCCAGCGCCACCTCCCGGCGATCCCGGAACCCCAGCACCGACAGGGCCCGGAGCTGTGGCCAGCAGGGACAGTCAGGACCAGTACGGACCAGTACGGACCAGTATAACCACTCTATGGCCTCTGTTCCGTCCCAACCACCTGGTGTGGACCAGTCAGGACCAGTATAGACCAGTACAGACCAGTATAAACCACACTACAGCCTCTGTTCCATCCCATGGACCACTTCGTATGGACCAGTATGAACCAGTAGGGACTGGCACAAACCAGTATAACCACTCCGTCCAATGAACCACCCGCTGTGGACCAGTCAGGACCAGTATAGACCAGTACTAACCAGTATGAACCACTCTACGGCTTCTGTTCCATCCCATGAACCACCTGGTGCAGACCAGTATGGACCAGTATGGACTGGCACAAACCAGGATGAACCACTCTACAGCCCCTGTTCCACCCAATAAACTAGCTGGTATGGACCAGTATAGACCAGTACAGACCACCACAAACCAGTATGAACCACTCTACAACCTCTATTCCATTCCATGAACCACCTGGTGTAGACCAGTCAGGACCAGTATAGACCAGTACAGATCAGTACAGACCAGTATGAACCACTCTACAACCTCTACTCTGTCTCAGGCCCCTCCCTACCAACCAAGCCCCACCTCCAAAATAAGCCCCACCCCCAAACTAAGCCCCACCCCCAAACTAAGCCACACCCCCAAACTAAGCCATGCCCCCAAACTAAGCCACACCCCCAACTCCTTTACCCCCTCTTTAACCCCTCCCCAACCCCACCTCAGGCCCCTCCCCATCACCTAAGCCCCACCCCCAATCCCCCCATGAGACCCTCTCTGGGACCCCCATCCCACCCCTTTAAGCCCCTCCCCCTCACCTGACACCGGCGCTGTCCAATCAGAGCCAGGAGGGCGTGGTCGGGCTGCCCCGCCCCTTTCAGCCACGCCCAGGCGGCCTCACGCAGGGAGGGGGTCCCGAGGGGCCCCCCCTTCTCCAGGGCCCCCCGACGCTCCCCCTCCTCCACCAGGGCCTGCAGGAGCCCCCCCAGACGGGCCCTGAACCCCGAAACCACCTCCTGGGGGGAGGGGGGGCTGTGGGGACCCCCCGAAATTCCAGAGCATGGCGGGGGAGGGGAGGAAAAGAGGGAGGGGCTTAAAGATTCCGGGGGCAGCCCCTGGGATTCCGCGGCCTGGAGGGGGAAAGGGGGGGGTCAGGAGGGGAGGAATCTCCCCAAACCCACCCAGGGAGCCCCCAAATCCCCACCTGGGATCCCCCAAACGCACCCAAAAACCCTCCAGAACCCTCCTAAACACAGCCCGGGGATCCCTCGAACCCCTCACCCCAAATCCCCCAAAAACCTCCTAAAAATGGCCCCAAACCCACCCAGGGACCTCCAAAACCCACTGGGGGGCCCCAAACCCCTCACAGAACCCCCAAAAACCTCCTAAAAATTCCCCCAGCACCCCCCCCCAAACCCACCCAGGGACCTCCAAAACCCACTGGGGATCCCCCAAACGCCCCCAGGATCCCCCAAAATTCCAAATTCCTTCCCCCCCGGACCCTCTTGTATCCCCTCCAAGCCACCCCAGGATCCCCCAAAATCCCCCAAGAACCCCCCCAAATCCCCTTTAATCCCCCCCCAGCCCCCCAAATCTCACCCTCACGAGGGCCACCAATCTCCTGCCATCGTTCAGGAGCCGCTGCTGCCGCAAAGCATCCCGGGAGGGGGCGTGGCCAGGCGCGGGAGGGGGCGTGGCCAGCAGGGGGCGCTGGCACACGGCGCAGGTGGGGGCGGGGCCTTCGTTCAGGTATGTGCAGTGGGGGCAGGGCCACACCTGGGCAGGCTCGGGGGGGGGCTGAGACCCCCCAAAAACTCGGCTGAGACCCCTCCCCAAAATACACCTGCACAGCCCCCTCCCCCAGGACCACCCAAAATACAGCTGGGACCACCCAAAATGTACCTGGGACCACCCAAAATACAGCTGGGATCCACCTAAACATACCTGGAGCACCCCAAAATGTACCTGGGACCACCCACAATATAGCTGGGACCACCCAAAAGACACCTGGGACCACCCAAAAGACACCTGGGACCACCCAAAAGACACCTGGGACCACCCAAAATGTACCTGGAGCACCCAAAAATGTATCTGGGACCACCCAAAATGTACCTGGGACCATCCAAAATACAGCTGGGACCACCCAAAATACACCTGGGACCACCCAAAATGTACCTGGGATCACCCAAAATATACCTGGGATCACCCAAAATACAGCTGGGACCCACCCAAAATGTACCTGGGACCACCCAAAATTACCTGGGACCCACCCAAACACAGCTGAGACCCCAAAACACATTTAGCATGCCCCAAAATACACCAGGACCCCCCAAAACACACCTGGGACCCCCCAAAACCCACTCAGGATCCCCCCCCTCCCCAGACCCACCTGCTGGGTGTGGCTCGGCCTCCGGGCCAGGCGGGGGCGCTCGCAGACCCCACAGAGGACGCTCTGGGGGGGGTTCAGGAAGGTACAAGAAGCGCAGGCCCAGCCCCCCCCATCCCCCAAATTTGGGGGGTCTTGGGGAGGTCCCTGGGGGACTTCACCTGGAGAGGAGAGGGAGCCTTTTAGGACCCACAGAGAGTCACAAATTACCCCCCCCAGACCCCCTCCATGCCCCCCAAAAAGGTCCAGGAAGGCCATTAAAAAAAAAAAAAACAAAATCCCAAATAATCCCCCCCAAAAATACAAAGAAAAGACAAAAAAAATCCCAAATAAACCCTCTCAAAAATACAAAGAAAAGACAAAAAAAAAAGTCCTCAAGAAATCCCAGGACCCCCCCCACATCCCACCCAGAACCCCCAAACACCCCCCAAGACCCTTCAACTTCCCCAGCTCCCCCCAGAAGGTCACAATAGGTCACAAAATCCCAACTAAACCCTTCAAAAGACTCCAAAAATCTCATAAAAAATAAATCCAGAGACTCCCCAACACCTCCCAAACCTCCACCTGGGACCCCTCAACTTTCCCCCCCCTCACCCAACCCCGAAATCCTGACAGGTCACCAAAAAAAAAAAAAAACAAACAAACCCCAAATTCCAAAGAAACCCCACAAAAAAAATCCCAAAAAAATTGCAGGATTCCTCCCCAACACACACATCCCGTTATAGCGCCCCCTACCGGCCGGGAGGACCCCCTCAAACACACACTCCACCCGTTACAGCACCCCCTACCGGCCGGGAGGACCCCCCCACACACACACCCCACACCCCGTTATAGCGCCCCCTACCGGCCGGGAGGACCCCGTCTGCTGTGGGCATCGCGTCAGACACGAGCAGCTGCTGGGGGGCACCAGAGAGACCAGTATGGACCAGTATAAACCAGTACGGGCCAGTAACTGCTCATGTAACAGCCTGGTATACTGGTACAGACCAGTATAGACTAGTATGGGCCAGTATAAACCAGTACGGGCCAGTAACTGCTCGTATAACATCCTGGTATCCAACCCTGAACCCCCCTGTGCCCACCAGTATGGACCAGTATAGACTGGTATGGACCAGTATAAACCAGTACGGGCCAGTAACTGCTCGTATAACACCCTGGTATCCAACCCTGAACCCCCCTGTGCCCACCAGTATGGACCAGTATAGACTGGTATGGACAACCAGTAGGCTGTAAGGACCAGCTTAGGCCAATACAGACCAGTGTAAACCAGTATGAACCAGCAGGAACCAGTCCAGGTGAGCACAGAACCCTCCTTCCACCACTGAACCCCCCCACAGCTCCCAGTACAAACCAGTGTGAACCAGTATGTACCAACAGAGACCACTCAGCCCTCCCAGTGCCTCCCAGTATAGCTGTGTGCTCCTCCCAGTCCCTCCCAGTATAGCCCAGTGCCCTCCCAGTCCCTCCCCAGTCTCACCTCATCCCCTCCCAGCAGGATCTCGGTGAAGAACTGGGGGTTCGGGTGCTGGTTCTGGTGGAGGAGGAGAGTCAGAGCCTCCCAGTATGGACCAGTATGGGCCAGTGACCCTCCCAGTGCCTCCCAATACAGACCACTGTGGCCCAGTGTCTCCCAGTATAAACCAGTAAGGATCGGTTACTTTCCCAGTGCCTCCCAGTATGGACCACTATGGCCCAGTGCCTACCAGTATATCCCAGTGACCCTCCCAGTGCCCACCAGTATATCCCAGTGACTATCCCAGTGACCCTCCCAGTGCCCACCAGTATATCCCAGTGACTCTCCCAGTGCCCACCAGTATATCCCAGTGACCCTCCCAGTGCCCACCAGTATATCCCAGTGACCAAGCAGTCCCTCCCAGTCTCTCCCAATTTCCTCCCCGCCGCCCTCCCAGTGCCCCTCAATCCCCTTCCAGGCCCTTCCCAGTCCCATCCCAGTCCCTCACAGTACCCCCCCAGTCCCTCCCAGTGCCCCCTATAACATCTCCCAGTGCCTCCCAGTTCCCTCCCAGTCCCTCCCAGTGCCCCCTATAACATCTCCCAGTGCCTCCCAGTTCCCTCCCAGTGTCCCTCAACCCCCCTATACCACCTCCCAGTCCCCCCCAGTGCCCCCCAGTGCCCCCAGTGCCCCAGCTCACGGCCAGCAGCAGGTCGAGCTCCGCTCTCAGCACCAGCACATCGGCCGTGACCGAGGCCACGCGGGGGGGGTCGGGACCCTCCAGGTGGGGGGGGAAGCTCAGCCCCTCCCCCGACTCCTCCGTGTACCCCAAGAGCCGAAGGACCCCCCGGCCCCCCTGGGGGGACACAAAGGGGGGGTCAGGGGGGTCCAGAGAGGGGGTTTGGGGGGGATTTGGAGGGTCCTGGAGGGGGATTGGGGGGGATAAAGAAGAGGGTTGGAGGGGAGGATTGGTAGATCAGGGATATTTGGGAGTCCTGGGGGGGTGTTGGGAGGAACAAAAGGGGGTTTTGGGGTGCTGGGAGGGGGTTTGGGGGGGATTTGGGGGGGATAAAGAAGAGGGTTGGAGGGGAGGATTGGTAGGTCAGGAGTATTTGGGAGTCCTGGGGGTGGGGGGGGGGAAATAAAATGGGGTTTGGTGGTGATTTGGGGGGTCCTGGAGGGGGGTTGGGGGGGGAGTTGGTAGGTCGGGGGTATTTGGGAGTCCAGGGGGGTGTTGGGGGGAACAAAAGAGGGTTTGGGGGGTGCTGGGAGGGGGTTTGGGGGGATTTGGGGGGTCCTGGAGGGGGGTTGGGGGGGATAAAGGAGAGGGTTGGGGGTTATTGGTAGGTCAGGGATATTTGGGAGTCCTGGGGGGGTGTTGGGGGGAACAAAAGGGAGTTTGGGGGAGATTTGGGGGGTCCTGGAGGAGGGTTGGTAGGTCAGGGGTATTTGGGAGTCCTGGGGGGGTGTTAGGGGGAACAAAAGGGGGTTTGGGGGTGATTTGGGGGGTCCTGGAGGGGGGTTGGGGGGGATAAAGGAGAGGGTTGGGGGTTATTGGTAGGTCAGGGATATTTGGGAGTCCTGGGGGGGTGTTGGGGGGAACAAAAGGGAGTTTGGGGGAGATTTGGGGGGTCCTGGAGGAGGGTTGGTAGGTCAGGGGTATTTGGGAGTCCTGGGGGGGTGTTAGGGGGAACAAAAGGGGGTTTGGGGGTGATTTGGGGGGTCCTGGAGGGGGATTGGGGGGGTTAAAGGAGAGGGTTGGGGGGGGTTGGTAGGTCAGGGATATTTGGGAGTCCCGGGGGGAAGGGGGGGGTCTCACGTATATTTTGGGGTGCCCCAGGTTGTTCTGGGCTCTCAGGTGTATTATGGGATGTACCTGGATGGCTCCCACGGTGGATTTGAACACGGGGTTCCCAAATCTCACCCCTCTCCAGTGCCGGGGGGGTCGGGGGTGCAGGAGGTTCCTCCCATATTTTTCCAGGATACTCAGGGCTGTCCGGAGCCCCCCGAGACCCCGAGGGGGCCCCCCAAAATCCTGGGGGGCAAAGGAGGGGGTCAGAGGTCTCCCTGAAATCTGGGGAGCCCCCAAATCCCCCAAAATAACCCAAAACCCACCCCAAAATCACTCCAGAATCACCTAAGCCCACCCAAAATGACCTCAAGTCACCCTAAAATTGTTCTGACACCCCCAAAATCCTGGGGGTGAAAGGGGGTGTCAAAGGCACCCCCCGAAATTTGGGGAGCCCCAACCCCCCCCAAATATATCACAATATCCACCCCAAACTCACCCCAAATGACCCCCAAGCCCCAATTTGGAGGGGGGGAAGGATTGGGACCCCCCAAAACCTGAGTCACCGCAGACCCCCATCCCAGAATTCCCAAAAATCCCCCTCAAATTCACCCAACATCACCCCAAAAATCCAATTTTAGGGCTCATCCTAATTTTAGGGGTGATGGGGGGGCTCCCTCAAAACCTGGGACACCCCAAAACCCCCACAAACCTCCGCAAAATCACCCCCCAAAACACCCCAGAATCACCCAAACTCCCCATAAAATCACCCAAAATTACTCCAAAATCAACCAAAATCACCCCAAAGCCCCTCTCCCAAACCCTCTATTTTGGTGCCCCCCAAATTTTGGGTGTTGATAGAGGAGTCAGGGGAGTCACCCAAAATCTGGGACACCCCAAAACCCCCATTAACCTCACCCAAATCTGTCCAACCCCCCTAAACCCTCACTATCCCCCCTCAAATCACCTCAACCCCTCCATAACCCAAATTTATCCCCACACCAATTTTAGGGGGCTCAGGGGAATCTCCCAATACCTGGAACACCCCCTCGGAATGACCCCCAATTCACCCCAAACCAAATTTGGGGATAGGGGGGTCCCCCAAAACCCCCCTAAAACCACCCCAAGCCAGTCTAGAACCCCCCCAAAACCCCTTAAAGCCCCCCAACCTCCCCCTCTCATCCCCTATTTTTGGGGTCCCACCCCCCCTTTTCAGGGTCCCACCCCCCCTTTTTGGAGTCCCATCCTCCATTTTTGGGTTCCCCCCCAAATTCTGGGGTTTCCCCCCTTTTTTTTTACCAGTTCCAGGTTGTCCCTCAGGAGTTTGGCTCCATCCAGGACCCGACACTTTTGGGGAGGGGGCAGCGGGACCCTCAAAATTGGGGCCAATTCGGGGGGCGAGGGCTCAGTGGGGTCTCGGATCAGGGCGGCCTCCAGAGCCCCTCGGAGACCCCCCAAATTGGGGGGGTGTTCTGGAGGGTCAGACATTGCCTGTGAGGGGGGGAACAGGGGGGTTAGGAGGGTGTTTTTGGGGGGATTTGGGAGGGTCTTGGAGGGGGTTGGGAGGGTTTTATTGGGGGGGCCGAAGAGACCCCCCCCTAAAATGGGGTCGGTCTGAGGGGTCTGACATCACCTGGGGGGGCAAAAAGAGGGATTTAGGAGGACGTGGGGGGGGGGATTGAGGGGGGATTAAGGGGGATTTGGAGGGGTTGGGGGGGGCTAAAGGGGAGTTGGGGGTGTAGCGGGATAAAGGAGGGAATTTGGGTTGTTTTAAGGGGGTCTCCCGTCAAGGAGAGACCCTCCCCAAACTGGTGGTATTTGTGGGGTTTAGAGAGGTTTGAGGGGCGTTGGGAAGGTCTGGGGTACAGAGGACACGCCAAAATTCAGGTGAAAGGCAGTCTAGGAGGGATTTTCAGGCGCACCATAAGCGCGGGGGGGGAGAGGGAGGCCTCTGGATGGGTTGGAACGTCTTGGGTGGGTTTGGGGGGATTTTGGGAGTGTTAGGAGGGGTCTTAGGGTATGTTAGACCCCTCAAAATTGGGGTGAGAGGGGTCCTGGTGGTCTCTGGGTGGGCTTTGTGAATTCGGGGGAGGAGCTTTTGGGAGGGTTTTTTGAGAGGGTTTGGAGAGCTCTGGGGGTACCAGAGACCCCTCGCCCAAAATTGGGGCGAGGAGGGTTTGGGGGGGGGCTCTTCACGCCCCCCAAAATCTCAGGGGCCTCTGGATGTGTTTGCGGGTTCTGGGGGCCTCTTTAGACCCACCCAAGCCGGGGGGGAATGGGGTGACCCCCAGAGCTACCTCAGGGAGCGGCGGCGGATCCAAAATGGCGGCGGGTCCTGAGGGGTTGGGAGGGCGCGCCTTGCCCAGTGACGTCACGCCCACACCCTGCCCTCACCAATCATGGCGGTTCGCGCCTTTTTCCCTTTGTGCGCATGCGCCAAAGCCATAACCCCGCCTCCTCGCCTCCAGACGTTCTGCTATTGGAGGAAAGGTTTCCCGCCTCACAGCGAGGCCACGCCCCGTTGCGGGCTGCCCTCACTCAAAATGGCGGATCGTGTAGGTTTTTTGCTTTTCTGGCGCTGCGCATGCGCGGGGTGAAGTCACTCTCATTAACGCCCATTTTGCCCTCAAAGGGTCCCCCCAGTTTGCCCTCCCCACCCCCCTAGACCCAAGTAAGGTCTGGAAACCCCCCAAAAGATCCTCCCAGGACCCCCAGTTTAACTCCTGCCCCCCCCAAAAAGTGACCTCCAGACCCCCAAAATGGCACCCTAGAACCCCCCAGTTTAACTCCTGCCCCCTCAAAAAAAGTGACCTCCAGAGACCCCCAAATGGCACCCCAGGACCCCCAGTTTAACTCCTGCTCCCCCCTCAAAAAAAAAGTGATCTCCAGACCCCCAAATGGCACCCCAGGACCCCCAGTTTAACTCCTGCCCACCCCAAAAGTGACCTCCAGACCCCCAAATGGCACCCTAGAACCCCCAGTTTAACTCCTGCTCCCCCCCCAAAAAAAAAAAGTGATCTTCAGACCCCCCAAATGGCACCCCAGGACCCCCAGTTTCACTCCTGGCCCCTCAAAAGAAGTGATCTCCAGAGACCCCCAAATGACACTCCAGAACCCCCAGTTTAACTCCTGCCCCCCCAAAAAAGTGATCTCCAGAGACCCCCAAATGACACTCCAGAACCCCCAGTTTAACTCCTGCCCCCCCCCAAAAAAAAAAAGAGACCTCCAGACCCCCCAAATGACACCCAGGACCCCCCAAATGTGCCCTTGAAACACCCGAAGTGCCACCCAGGACTCCCAATTTACCCCCCACAGCCCCCCCCCCAGATCTGCCCTCCTGACCCCCAAAGGGCCCTTTAGGACCCCCAAAGGGCTCTCTGGGCCCCAAATTTACCCCTCGGGTCCCCCCCAGTTGCCCTCCAGGACTCCCCAAAAATGTGGTGTGGGGCTGTGCGGGGCGGAGGCAGCGAGAGCCGAGGGAGCAGAGCGGGGCAAAAAAAAAAGTCTTTTCGAGCTGAAAATTCCGCTGTTGTGGGGAGAGAGATAAAATCTAAGAGGCGGTACAAAGGTTTGCCTGCTAACCAGGCGAGTTCAAAACTTTCAGTACCCGGATAAAGGAAATCAAAAACTCTTAAACAACAACCAAAAAACAACCCACGTGGCCTGGAGCTCTGCCCTGGACTCCTCTGAGAAATTTGGTTTTCAAGCGTTCCTGTTCTTTATTAATACATGCAAACATTCTCAAAATATTATGTTATCCCAGGAAGGGGTATGATGCCAGCAGAAAGGCAGAATTAGCTGTTTGTAAATCCCAGCTGCCTAAGAGACCGAGTTAAAACCAAATTTGATTGTTTTAACCCGTGTTATTTGAAAAACAGGATTGAAAAACACTCTGGGAAAAATTTCCAAAGAGCAAACCGTGGAACCTATCTCTGATTGCACTGCAAAAGAATCATCACTAAGCCTTCAGCTTCGAGAACAACTGCAAAATTAGCCACAATAGCCACTTAAAACTTGAACTGTTAATAACAAACTTACAAACTTTTTATTTAAGATACAGAACAGCTGGAAGAAGGGGATGAACAAGAGCCAAGAATTAACTACACCCCCAAACATCGGAGCCAGCTTGGACTAACTCGTCACAGAAAACACCGAATTTCAGGCTGTGTTGGCAAACTGTGATAGTGGCTGGTTGGTTTTCCTTTGGGGGCTGCTGCTGCTGCTGTGAAACTTCTCTTGGTGTGCCTAATGCACAGAGATTTTTATTCAGTGATAACACTGCTGAGTAGACAACGCCATGAGAGCAGATTGTGCAGGCTGATTTAACCCATACTTGGTACCAACAGAATAACACAACCTTAATTTCTCCAGGCAGAATTCCTGTGCCCTTTCCAATTAATGTCGAGAGTGGAGACACAGGTAATTCTTCTGATGAGGAAATAGATGTTAGTGCCTTAAAGACTAAATTTCAGTGAGCTGCAAACGTGTCCCACCTATTTCGAAGAGAAATAAAACTCCTGTTCTATCTTTACACAGAAATAGTGACTTGAGCATCGCAGTTTCAGAAATTTTCATTAGAATAACTATCTCTTATTAACTTTGTTTTATAGTGAAGGGTGTGATACATTAATGTCCAGCCACAAACAGAAGCTTTGACTTCTTTACTTTTTGTTTGAGCCTACAAAGACCAGCCATGGGTGCAGAAGGACGAGAACTCACATTTTTATTTGATACATTGATGTTTGAGAAATCCTGGAGATTTTTATGATTCAGACTGTTCCTTAATTCACTGCAATTAATTTCAGGGATTTAAATTTTTTTTTTCTTTTTTACCCTCCTATATATCTGTTTGCTAAAAAAAAAAAAAATATTAAAGAGTAATTCAGGGGATCTGCTAATTTGATACCAGGCCCGGTTACTGTGATCCTGTGATTGCAACTTTTACACCTCCTTTCTTTCCTTGTCCCCCCTTTCCTGGCATCCCATTTGTGTCTCCCTCGCAGTGACCTCACTGAGAAAATCTGTTCAAACAAATGATGAGGGGTTTTTGGCTTGGCTGGACCAGAGTGGTCAGGACTGCGTGGTGTCCAGCAGAGGGGCTGAAACACTCTTAGAAAATAAGTGAAAATACTCTCGTTTTCCCACAGGAAAAATGAGAGTAAAAACAAGATCGAGCTGTGTGGGGGTAGCACAACAATGTGTAATTTCTCGTGATGTTCCTTGGTCATCTCCTTGGAATGACCTGGATGTAACACTGCCTCATGAGCTTTGACTTGACTGGAAGTTAAAACCCCAAAATGAACAGCAGGTAACTCAGAGCAGTGGAACTAAAAATATGAAACAAATCAAGTGCATTTCGGTTAGAAACTGAAAGTAAAACGGGCGTTGCTTTCTCGTGTTCTTTCAGTTCGAATGACGTTTTTTGTGTTGTGCTGGGTAAAAACAAAACCTCGAATCTCTACAAGATGCAGACGTGCAGATGTCACTCACCAGTGTTGCCTCTTTGCCTTCATCAGCTTTTGGTGCTCTGACCAAAACTAACTCGCTCACGGAACAGTTTATTGTCAGAAGAGCTTTTTACACACCAAACACACCTTTGAAAACAAAAAAAAAGGGGTGGGGGGAGAGACTGTGCACGAGCACAAAGAGGTGCCAAATCAGAGCTGATCTCATTTAGGTTTGTTGAGCTGTGGCAACGTCATTAACGGGCTAGAGAGGCACGTGGTGGTCAGCAGAAGATTATTGTCAGAGACAGAAGCTTAAACTGTGGTTTCAAACTGTAACATAACACGTGACCTTCTGGAGCAAAGATATTTTGAGCTGCCCACACCAGTCCAGCAGTTCCCATCAGCGCACGCACAAATTCCCCTCGTCACGGCCATCACAGTCACCGGAGCTCCTCTTGTAACAGAAGGGTTAACTTTGCTCATAAAATCTTACCTGTGTGAGGGAATAAGAAACTTCTGTTATAATTCAACCAGGTAAGTTTCATGGGCATCCTGTTAATCAAGTGCCAGTAAAACTAATTACAGACATCTTGCTAAACAAACAAGTATCAGTATGGGTGGAATTTACAGCTGATGAGAACTGCAGTTTTCATCTCTGACGAATCCCAAATGACCACTCGGCAACGAGCCACGAACTCCCAGCCACAACGCGTTTGCTTTCAAAACCCGGGACTTGAAAATGCAGAAAAAGAGACATTTCCTGCATTTGTGTGTGTGTCTTGGGCAAAGCAACGGCTTCCCAAACCACCCGGCGCTGCTTTTGCTTTATTATCACTTGCTTCATAAATTTATCAATGTTTCATTGGAATTGAGTTGTCTAAATTCGTACACCAATTTATAACACCTGGAATCCCCGTGAAGTGTCGTCCTTTCGTGTTTCATGTGGGACCCCAACTTGGCCCCAATTTTTTTCCAAATCAGCCCCAACTTTCAGAGTGGGATCAATCTGCTGTTTGTTATTCCAGAGCCTTGGTTTCAGGAATATGAGCTTTTCATTTTCCCCCCTCAAAAGTTATTTGTGCTTTCAATTTACTCAAAGTGTCTCTTCCCAGTGGGAGCACGGGACAGTCTGGCTTCTATAAAAATTGAGGCATTGACCAACTTTTCCCCGAGAGAAAAGGCCAATTTTGCCTTTCCCCAGTGGCACCAACTGCATCAGTCAGTTCCTGACTCAATTGTCCTTCACATGTATTTAAAACCAAAATGTATTTCCATGTGTGTAAACCTGAATGTGCCTCTCCAGTATCCACTGAGAAATCCATCCTCTACCAGGGGCTCAGCCTGGGATGGCCCCTCGGCCTCAAACACCTCGACACCCAGCGCCCCCAGTATAATCCTTGTCTCCCCCCAGTGCTTCCAGTGCCATCCCAGTGCTTCCAGTATGATTCCCTGGCTCCCCCCAGTTCTCACGCCATCACTTCCAGATTCCTCCCAGTGCTCCCCTTTCCCTCCCAGTGCTCCCAGTGTCACCCCCTGGCTCCCCTTTCCCTCCCAGTGCTCCCAGTGTCACCCCCAGTGCTCCCCTTTCCCTCCCAGTGCTCCCAGTGTCACCCCCCAGTGCTCCCCTTTCCCTCCCAGTGCTCCCAGTGTCACCCCCAGTGCTCCCCTTTCCCTCCCAGTGCTCCCAGTGTCACCCCCAGTGCTCCCCTTTCCCTCCCAGTGCTCCCAGTGTCACCCCCTGGCTCCCCCCAGTGCTCCCCTTTCCCTCCCAGTGCTCCCAGTTCACCCTGCTGGCTCCCCCCAGTTCTCACCATCCATTAAAAGATCTTTTCAGTCTCTCCTGAATTTTGGGCTCAGCCCAAATTGGCCCCAATCCTTTAGGATTCCTCGGGGGGGGGGGAAGCAAAGGGGAATTTCTCTTGACAGGGAGCCCATTCCTCTTGTCCCTGGATCCCCAGGATCCATCCCATCCATCCCATCCATCCCATCCATCCCACCCATCCCATCCATCCCACCCATCCCATCCATCCCATCCATCCCATCCATCCCACCCATCCCATCCATCCCATCCATCCCACCCATCCCATCCATCCCATCCATCCCATCCATCCCACCCATCCCATCCATCCCATCCATCCCATCCATCCCATCCATCCCATCCATCCCATCCATCCCAGGAGGGTGTTAGGGCAGGAAAGGGAATACGAGGAGCAAAGGGGTAAGGGGGGGAGGGTGAGTCCTGTTGCTCCCCACCCCTGTCCCGATTGTCGCAGCTCTGCCCCCTCCGACGGGTCCTGCCCGGACTTTGTTCTGTCCCTGGCCTGGCCTCTTCCCCTTCCATTCCCGGAAAGGGGGAAAAAAAACCCAACCATGGAAAACCCCCTGGACGTTGGACTTGGCAGGCGGGAATTCCCGGCTGTGGGGAGGGCGGGGAGTCCATCCCTGACCCAGGAGGGACGTGGAAAGGTGGGAAAGGGGGATAATGAGAGTCCTGGTGGCAGAGGAGGGGGAGGGATTGCCTGACCCTTAACGAGGGGGGGGGAATTTTCTCCACCCTTTAGGGATTTTTTTGTCTGTCGGTGCCCCGGGGAAGCTGAGCCCCTCCTGCCCGACCATGAGGGGACCCCTCACCGGGCAGACCCACCAGACCGGGGGAGGCTGAAGGAGAATTGGGGACCTTTTGGGTTAGGGCAGGACCAGCTGATGGGAATTTGAAGAGTTTCAAGGACTGAGTATTTTTGATAATGCGACAAGGACTGGACATCCGGAGGAAGGAGAAAAACAACACCTGCTGAGTTAAACCTGCCAGGAGACACGTAAATAGAGTGTTATGGATAGATTTAGAAGAAAAAGAATTCAGAAAAATAAAGATATGTTGACTAACCAATAATGGTGTAGTTTGATTGTGTGAATGGCTCGTGTTTTTTGTGTGTGCAGCCAATGGCAAGTTGAATAGTCAAATATATATATATATGGTGGTTAGTGAACTGCATAAAAGAAAGTATCATTTCCAATAAAGATGAAGCTTCCAAAACATCATAGGGGTGTGTGTGAAGTTTCCATTGAGGCTTGCATGAGGCAGATTCCACTGCCCTTTCCAGGGGGTCTGAGCCAACAGCCTGGAGACCCCTCAGGGTCTGTTCCCAACGTGTTCTATCCACTGCCAGCACCTGGAAAGGACTCGCTCCCACAGCTTATGGAATGACACCGTTTATTGATAAAAACCGTGACAGGTTAATCAGGGGGGCCAGGGCCGTCAGTGACGGCATCTGACCGCAAAAAAAAATGTGTTTAAAGCAATCTGTGGACACGCTGTAGAACAAACAAACACAAGCTCAAGTCCCAGTAACAGCATTTCAGGTGAGTAGAATATGATCCTTACCCCGCAGGTGACCCTCTAGAGGGGGCAAGGCAGGTTCAGCCTCTCAGCTCAGCTGATCCCAGCAGTTCTGGTGGAGCCTTCCTCGATTTTCCCCCCTTTTTCCCAACTTGCTTTTACGCCGTCTCTTCGGGTTCGGGTGGAGCTCGAGTGGCTTTTCTGATTGACATCAAAACTCTCCCGCTTGGTTTCGCACCCCGAACAGAGGGAGGTTCCTGAGGAGGGGGGATTTCGGCATGGCTGGCTCAGCTACGGAACATTTTCACCTCTTTCTCTCGGCTGACAGCTCTGATGAACTCCAAGGTGCCTCCACGTCCCCTTCCCAGCGGATTTTGTTTAAGGGGTTGGGCCGTGGTGTCTCTGCTCTGCTCCGACCCCGTTCCAGGAGCAAATCAACGTGCAGGGAACCGAGCGGGCCAGGCCCACCCCGCCCCATCCAGGGAGCAGCACCTGCATTTTTACCCAGGAATCCTCGATCTCCACTAAATTTAATCCTCTCCATCATCCCACCTACACACAGGAACAACTCATTCCCTGGAAAAAAATTAATTTTTTTTTTTTCGTAAAGCAAAGGAAAAAAAAAGAGATGCGAAGTTTTGTGGGAAATGTGGAATTTGCTGCGCAAATCGTCAAAAAAAAAAAGGGGGAAAAAAGTTACAGGGAGGGCGTGCAAAGCGAGGAATAACCCCCAGGAACTTTGGTAAATGGATTCTACGGAATCATAAGACGGAATAACTACAAATATTCCTATTTTTGGGTTGGCCAGGGCTTTCCCGGCCACACCGACCAGAGGAGAGCAGTGGTTCAGGTTTTGTGAAAAGCAGTAATGCCCAGGTTTGGGATTCCAGAAGGAATGTGTGACTGGCTCTGAAAGGGAAGGGAGAGGATCTCACACCCGTCGGTGTCACGGGATGGGGCTGATGGATTTGGGCAAAGGGTCTGGGCTCTCCCGGGGCGCTGGCACAGAAATCCTACACAAAGAATTTGGGGCAAACTCCCCTTTTCACGCGAAGCCATCCCTGGAAAAGCTCCAGGCTGGGTGGGATTTGGCTTGGACCCTCCCACCCCCGGGGGCAGAGAGAGGTGTTCCTGCCCCCAGGGAGGGTTGTCCCGAATTCCTGGGGGTTCCTAAATGCGAAGCAAGATAAATGCCAGAACCGCCAGGACGGCCAAGAGGACGGCGATCCACGGGCTGGTGTCGCTGTTGCTGGTGCCGTTCCAGCCTCTGTCCCCGCCGTTCCAGCCGGCATTCCCGCCGTTCCAGCCGGCATTCCTGTTGTTCCAGATGGCATTCCTGTTGTTCCAGGCGGCATTCCCGCCCTTCCCGCCCTCTCTGTTCCCGTTACGGCGGCGATATTCCCCGCTCAGCTCCACGATCTCGGAGAAGAGCCTGTCCGCTTGCTCCTGGAAGCCGTCCCGGCGCAGCGACTCCTCCTCCTGGGCGGGGACATAGAGAGGGCAGACGGGGGGACACGGGGGGACACGGGGCTGGGGGGGACACAGGGGGGGACACAGGGCTGGGGGGGACACAGGGCTGGGGGGGACACAGGGCTGGGGGGGACACGGGGGGACACGGGGCTGGGGGGGACACAGGGGGGGACACAGGGCTGGGGGGGACACGGGGGGACACGGGGCTGGGGGGGACACAGGGGGGGACACAGGGCTGGGGGGGACACGGGGGGGACACAGGGCTGGGGGGGACACAGGGCTGGGGGGGACACGGGGCTGGGGGAAACACGGGGGGACACAGGGCTGGGGGGGACACGGGGCTGGGGGGGACACAGGGGGGGACACAGGGCTGGGGGGGACACGGGGGGGACACAGGGCTGGGGGGGACACAGGGCTGGGGGGGACACGGGGGGACACAGGGTTGGGGGGGACACAGGGCTGGGGGAAACACGGGGGGACACGGGGCTGGGGGGGACACAGGGGGGGACACAGGGCTGGGGGGGACACGGGGATGGGGGGGACACGGGGGGACACAGGGCTGGGGGGGACACGGGGATGGGGGGGACACGGGGGGACACAGGGCTGGGGGGGGACACGGGGGGACACAGGGCTGGGGGGGACACAGGGCTGGGGGGGACACGGGGATGGGGGGGACACGGGGGGACACAGGGCTGGGGGGGACACAGGGCTGGGGGGGACACGGGGATGGGGGGGACACGGGGGGACACAGGGCTGGGGGGGACACAGGGCTGGGGGGGACACGGGGATGGGGGGGACACGGGGGGACACAGGGCTGGGGGGGACACAGGGCTGGGGGGGACACGGGGGACACGGGGCTGGGGGGGACACAGGGCTGGGGGGGACACGGGGGGACACGGGGCTGGGGGGGACACAGGGGGGACACGGGGCTGGGGGGGACACAGAGATGGGGGGACACGGGGCTGGGGGGGACACAGGGCTGGGGGGGACACAGGGGGGACACGGGGCTGGGGGGGACACAGGGGGGACACGGGGCTGGGGGGGACACAGAGATGGGGGGGACACGGGGGGGACACGGGGCTGGGGGGGACACGGGGGGACACAGAGTTGGGGGGGACACAGGGCTGGGGGGGACACAGGGGGAGACACGGGCCTGGGGGGGACACAGAGATGGGGGGGTGGAGCTGGGGGGACACAGAGCTGGGGGATGGAGAAGGGGGATGTGGATCCAGGGGATGTGGATCCAGAGGATGTGGATCCAGGGGATGCAGGGCAGGGGGATGTGGACTCAGGGGGTGTGGATTCAGGGGGTGCAGGGCAGGAGGATGTGGATCTGGGGGATGCAGGGGGGTGTGGACTCAGAGGGTGTGGATCTGGGGGATGAAGGGCAGGGGGATGTGGATCCAGGGGGTGTGGATCTGGGGGCTGTGGAGCTGGGGGATGCAGGGCAGGGAGATGAAGGGCAGGGGGATGTGGATCCAGGGAGTGTGGGTCTGGGGATGCAGGGGGATGTGGATCCAGGGGATGCAGAGCAGGGGGATGTGGATCTGGGGGATGCAGGGGGATGTGGATCTGGGGGATGCAGAGCAGGGGGTGTGGATCTGGGGGATGCAGCGGGATGTGGATCTGGGGGATGCAGAGCAGGGGGATGTGGATCTGGGGGATGCAGGGGGATGTGGATCTGGGGGATGCAGAGCAGGGGGTGTGGATCTGGGGGATGCAGGGGGATGTGGATCTGGGGGATGCAGAGCAGGGGGATGTGGATCTGGGGGATGCAGGGGGGTGTGGAGCTGGGGGATGCACAGCCAGGATCCCTCGGCCCCTGCACGAGGGCTCCGCGTGCTCCGTACCTTGGATTTGAGCGCCATCAGGAGCTGATGCTCCCGGAACCGCCTCCTCTCCAAGTCCTCGAGCTTCTCTTTGAGCTGCCGCTGGTGCTCCGAGCGCCTCCGGAGCTGCTCCTGCTGCCGCTGCCGCTGCTCGTCCTCCTTCTCCGTGCGCATCCTCTGCTCCAGCTCCTTCAGGCACTGATCCCCTGGGGAGCACAGGGATGTGGCAGGAGCATCCCAAAATCACACCTGCACATCCCCCACCCCAGCTCCTGCAGGTACTGATCCCCTGGGGAGCACAGGGATGTGGCAGGAGCATCCCAAAATCACACCTGCACATCCCCCACCCCAGCTCCTGCAGGTACTGATCCCCTGGGGAGCACAGGGATGTGGCAGGAGCATCCCAAAATCACACCTGCACATCCCCCACCCCAGCTCCTGCAGGTACTGATCCCCTGGGGAGCACAGGGATGTGGCAGGAGCATCCCAAAATCACACCTGCACACCCCCCACCCCATCCCAGCTCCTTCAGGTACTGATCCCCTGGGGAGCACAGGGATGTGGCAGGAGCATCCCAAAATCACACCTGCACATCCCCCACCCCATCCCAGCTCCTTCAGGCACTGATCCCCTGGGGAGCACAGGGATGTGGCAGGAGCATCCCAAAATCACACCTGCACATCCCCCACCCCAGCTCCTGCAGGTACTGATCCCCTGGGGAGCACAGGGATGTGGCAGGAGCATCCCAAAATCACACCTGCACACCTCCCACCCCACCCCACCCCACCCCACCCCAGCCCCGGTGTTACTCCACGCCCTGATGGAACGCTCCGCCCTCGGGATGCTCCTGCTCTTGAGGAATTCCTGCAGCACGGCAGCCGCCTGTGGGAAGGCAGGGAGGGGGTCAGGGTGGGGGGGACAGTGCCTGGGTGGGGGTGTTGGGGCGATGGGATGGGTCACGGAGCCGCTGCCCTGCTGGGAACAGTCCCCACCTTCAACCCCTTGCGGGGCAGCTTCCAGTATTCCTCCACCAGCACCCGCAGGTGTCCCCCGGGAAGGCCGTGGGATCTGTCCCGGTTCCGTGTCTCCATGTCCCGGGACAGGTTCTGGAGGGCCTCCTCACACCTGGCCCGGGACAGGCGCTCGTTGTTCGAGAAGAACTCATCCTTCAGGGCCTCCACCTGGCGCTGCGGAGATCGAGGGGTCGTGGGAATTGGGAACCCGCGGGACGTCGGAGTCTCCGGGTCAACGTGGGGACACCGAGACCTCCGGGCTGAGGTGGGGACTGGGACCCCCCCGGGGGCTGACAGGGAGATCGAGATTCAGAGGTTGCTGTGGGAATTGGGGTCTCCAGGGCACCATGGGAATTGCCATCCCTGGGTCAGCGTGGGAAGCGGGATCCCAGGATTGACACATGAACTGGGGCCTCCAGGTGGATATGGGAATTAATTGCCATCCCTGGGATGTGGGATCCCAGGACTGACACATGAACTGGGGCCTCCCTCCAGGTCGACATGGGAATTAACTGAGATCCTGACTCAACGTGGGAACTGGGAATTCCCAGATCAGCACCCACGGGTCAGCGTGGGATCCCACCTACCATGAACTCGGCCTGGCCATTGCAGATTCCATCCGGGAAAGCCCGCTGCATGAACAGCTCCAGAGCCTCTCGCTCGCAGCGCCCGTGGAGCTGCAGCAGCTCCGTCACCGTGTCCAGCGGCAGCTCCAGGCACTCCATCCGCTCCCGGTACAGCCGCAGCGAAGCCGCCACCGCCGCCGCGTTGGCCGCCGGGGCCACGTCCCGGAGCGCGCGCTCCAGGCACGGCACCGCTCCCGCCCGGATCTGCCCCACGTAGATCTCTGCCAGCTTCCCCAGCACTGCCGGGACAGAGAGAGAGGGGATTTGGGAAGAGAGGGGAGAGAGGGGGGGTCACCGAGCCCTGGGGGTCGTGGGGTCAGTCGTGGAATGGCGGGATCTCCTGGGGCAGGAGTCACAGGATGGGGAGATCGCAGAACCCCCTGGGTTGGGAGGGTCATGGAATCTCGGAGTCATGGAATGTCTATGGTAGGAGGGGACCCAGGGATCATGGAGTCATGGAATCACGGAGTCATGGAATCCCCTGGGTTGGGAGGGCCATGGAATCTCGGAGTCATGGAATGTCCACGGTAGGAGGGGACCCAGGGATCATGGAGTCATGGAATCACGGAGTCATGGAATGTCTAGACCCAAGGATCATGGAGTCATGGAATCTTGGAGTCATGGAATATGTACAGTAGGGAGGGACCCAAGGATCTTGGAGTCATGGAATCACGAGATCGCGGAATCCCCTGGGTTGGGAGGGCCATGGAATCTCGGAGTCATGGAATGTCTGCAGTAGGGAGGGACCCAAGGATCATGGAGTCATGGAATCACGGAGTCTCCTGGGCTGGGAGGGATTATAGAATCACGAGATCATGGAAACACGGAATGTCCCCCAGCTGGGAGGGACACCAGGATAGCTGAGTTACGGAATTCCGGGATCATGGAGGCAAGGACTGTCCTGAGCTGGAGAGAGCCTGCAGGATGATGGAATGATGGAACGATGGGATCATGGAGGCAAGGACTCAACTGAGCTGGAGCGACCCCATAGGATGATGGAATGATGGAATGATGGGATCATGGAATACTTTGAGCTGGAAGGGACACCCAAAGGTAATGGGGTCACGGAATCATGGAATGAGGGAATCGTGGAACGAGGGAATCGTGGAACGAGGGAATCGTGGAATGAGGGAATTGTGGAATGAGGGAATCATGGAATGAGGGAATCGTGGAATGAGGGAATCATGGAATGAGGGAATCGTGGAATGAGGGAATCGTGGAATGAGGGAATTGTGGAATGAGGGAATTCTGGAACACCCCCCGGATGGGAGGAACCCACCAGGATCGCTGAGCCTCAGAATCACGGGATCATGGAATTATGGAATCTCCTGGGACTGGGGGGAGGGGGGGCCCACAAGAACCATCGAGTTGCTGAACTCAACGATCCCAGAGGTCTTTTCCCACCTCAACAACCTGATTGTTCCGCCATCCCGAATCCAGCAATCCCTGGGCCCAACACTCACGTTCCCCGGTGACGACGAGGCCCCCGGGCAACGTTTTCGGCTGCGCCTCCTCCCGGAGGAACCTGAGGAACTTCTGCTCCTGGAGCCCGGCCGGGGCCTCCTCCGGCTGCCTCTGGAACAGGAAGCACCGGCGCTCCGGGAAGAACTGCCGGATGCACTCCCGGGGCAGGTTGTGCCGCTGGGCCTGGGCGTCGCTACCTGTGGGGTATGGGGGGAGATCACGGGGTGTCACCTGGGGCAGGGTCACACCTGGACATCCCTCAACTGTGTCCTCACCTGGACATCCCTCACCTGTGCCCTCACCTGGACATCCCTCACCTGGCCATCCCTCACCTGGACATCTCTCACCTGTGTCCTCACCTGGACATCCCTCACCTGTGTCCTCATCTGGACCTTCACCTGTGTCCTCACCTGTGTCCTCACCTGGACATCCCTCCCCTGTGTCCTCCCCTGTGTCCTCCCCTGTCCCCCCCGCCCCCTCACCTGGCTGCAGCCTCAGTGCCCGCTCCAGGAATTCGTCCTCGGGGATTTCCTGCCCTTCCTCGTCCCGGGGCTCCCGGGCGCAGTCCAGGACGGCCCAGATGAAATCGGGGAAGAAAAGGGCGAACCCGTGGGAGTCGCTGAGGCCGCCGCGCTCGGGCCTCGCTCTGCTCGTGATGAGCTTGGGCAGGTCCGACAGCCACCTGGGCCAGGTGAGGACCCGCGGCGTGAGGGACCCCCCAGACAGGCTCGGGAGGTGGGGGGGGACCCCCCCAAGCCCTGGGGGTCACCATGGGGGGGGGAACTCCCGAGGACCCAAAACATATCCGGGGGGGCTCCACGGGGTTCACAATCCCCCCACCCCAAATCAAGGGAGGTCCCCACATTCCTGTCCCACCCCAAATCAATGAGGTCCCCACGCTCCTGTCCCACCCCAAATCAAGGGAGGCCTCCACGCTCCTGTCCTACCCCAAATCAATGAGGTCCCCACATTCCTGTCCCACCCCAAATCAAGGGAGGTCCCCACACTCCTGTCCCACCCCAAATCAAGGGAGATCCCCATTTTCCTCTCCCACCCCAAAACAAGGGAGGCCCCCACGCTCCTGTCCCATCCCAAATCAAGGAGGTCCCCACGCTCCTGTCCCACCCCAAATCAAGGGAGGTCCCCATTTTCCTGTCCCACCCCAAATCAAGGAGGTCCCCACATTCCTGTCCCATCCCAAATCAAGGGAGGTCCCCATTTTCCTGTCCCACCCCAAATCAAGGGAGGTCCCCATGCTCCTGTCCCACCCCAAATCAATGAGGTCCCCACATTCCTGTCCCACCCCAAATCAAGGGAGGTCCCCACGCTCCTGTCCTACTCCAAATCAGGGAGGTCCCCATTTTTTGTCCCACCCTTCCCAAGCCGAGGGGGTGGCCCTGGAGCCCCCCCAGGTACCTCAGCTGCTCCATGTCCTGCTGGGTGATGTCCCCGAGGCTGGTGTGGATCAGGGAGCTGCAGAGGAGCAGGGTCAGCACCAGCAGCCACCGGGAGCTGTCCAGATTCCCCTGCAACGACCCCATCCCGGTCAGACACCCCCAGGACCCCGCTGAACCCCCAGGGTTTGGGGAGGACCCTCCCCCTCCACCCCCACGAGCCTCGGGGTGTCCCTGGGGCGTCCCGGGCAGGGCTGAGATCCAGAGGGTCCTTCCCGCTCAGGATGTTCCACGATTTCATGGTTATTCCAAATTTTTATAACCCTTGGGGGTCCCCAGACCTCCCCCAAGCTCCTCCCCCACCCCCCACTACCAATTCCCATCCTGCTGCACTTTTCCTGAAATCCAGAGGAATTTGGCAATTTCTCCAACGTGACCCCCTTCTCTGTGGGGGCACCCGGGCCCCAGTGACCCCCTGGGGGTCCTTCCCACTCAGGACATTCCATTATCCTCAATTTTAACTCTTGGGGTCCCTCAGACCCTCCTCCCCCAGATCCCTCCCCCCCCCGCCCCCAGGACCTCATTCCTCATTCTACTGCACTTTTTTCCCAAAACCCAGGAATTTGGCAACCTGCCTGACCCCACGGCCACACACACACACCCAGGCCCAGGTGAGCCCCAGGTGCTGGGGGTGCTCAGGGGGACCCCCCCAGGGCCTCACCCACCTCGTCCAGGTGTACCTCGGTGTTCAGCAGGACCAGGGTGTGGTCAGGCAGGTGAGGGTGGGGCAGGCAGTACACCCACATCTGGCTGGGGGGGGGGCCCACGGAGACCCCTGGGGGGACACGGGTGTTACACGGGGGGGGAAACAGAGGGGGAAGGAGCAGGAACTGCCTCGGCCACTCAGGTACCCCTTCAGTCACTCAGGTACCACCTCAACCACTCAGGTACCACCTCAACCACTCAGGTACCCCCTCAGCCACTCAGGTACCCCTCAACCACTCAGGTACCACCTCAAACACTCAGGTACCCCCTCAACTACTCAGGTACCCCCTCAGCCACTCAGGTACCCCCTCAGCCACTCAGGTACCCCTCAACCGCTCAGGTACCCCTCAACCACTCAGGTACCACCTCAAACACTCAAGTACCCCCTCAACTACTCAGGTACCCCCTCAGCCACTCAGGTACCCCCTCAGCCACTCAGGTATCACCTCGGCCACTCAGGTACCACCCTGGCCTCCCAGGTACCCCAACCATGCAGGTACCTCACCCACCCAGGTACCTCATCCATCCAGGTACCTCATCCAGGTACCCAATCCATCCAGGTACCCCAGCCAGGTACCCAAACCCATCCAGGTACCCCAATCCATCCAGGTACCCCATCCAGGTACCCCAGCCATGCAGGTACCCCATCGAGGTACCCCAATCCATCCAGGTACCCCATCCAGGTACCCCAGCCATGCAGGTACCCCAGCCATGCAGGTACCCCATCCAGGTACCCCAACCCATGCAGGTACCCCATCTATCCAGGTACCCCAGCCAGGTACCCCAGCCATGCAGGTACCCCATCCAGGTACCCCAACCCATGCAGGTAC
Source organism: Pyrocephalus nanus (assembly GCA_038380795.1). NCBI lineage: Eukaryota > Metazoa > Chordata > Aves > Passeriformes > Tyrannidae > Pyrocephalus > Pyrocephalus nanus. The sequence continues at coordinate 2,164,446 of CM076292.1, forward strand.
CCCAACCATGCAGGTACCTCACCCATCCAGGTACCTTATCCAGGTACCCCATCCATCCAGGTACCCCACCCCTCCACCTGCCTCAGCCATCCAGGGTAGGACCTCCCTCCCCTTCCCAGCCTGTCCCCTCAGGTGGGACTGCACTCACCTGTGTGGGACTGCACTCACCTGTCCCTCAGGTGGGACTCCACTCACCTGTCCCCTCAGGTGGGACTGCACTCACCTTGCTGGTCGGACTCGATGGCAGCCACGACCACCACGGGCTGTTTGACCCCCGACAGCACCCGCAGGGCCTCAGAATAGACCACCAGCCCCTGCTCCTGGGAATTCTCCACCAGGCAGACGGGCCCGAGCCCCTCCTGCCCCGCTGCCAGCGCATCCAGCTGCCTTATCCTGGAAGGGGACACGGGTGGGTGTGGGGTGGGCATGGCCCCAAACACAGAGCAGCACACACTGGAAAGCTGGAATGGTTTTTTTTGGGGGGAAGGGACCCTGAAGCTCGTTCTATCCTGGCACTGCCACAGGCAGGGACACCTTCCACGAGCCCAGGTGGCTCCAAGCCCTGTCCAACCTGGCCTGGAACAGCTCCAGGGACGGGGCAGCCACAGCTTCTCTGGGAGATTCACTCCAGTCCTTTACCCACAGCTAAAGATTTCTGCCTCAGATCCACCCAAACACCCTCTGTTCCAGGGTGAGGCCCCCCTGTCCTGTCCCCTCCAGGTGTCCAAAGTCCCTCCCAGCTCTCCTGGAGCCCCTCTGGGCACTGGAAGGTGCTGGAAGGGTCTCCCCAGAGCCTTCTCTGCTCCAGGTGAGCCCCCTCAGCTCTCCCAGCCTGGCAATTGTCCCAGCTCAGTCCTTCTCGATCCTCTCCAATTTTCCCAGCAATTCCTGCTGGGCACCGACTCCTCTGCTGGGGAGACACCTGGAAGAGGTGCAGGGACCCCCTTCCATGGCTTTAAGGGGAAGGAGAGGGGATTTAGGGGGGATTTTGGGGAGAAATTTCGTCCCTGTGAGGGTGGTGAGGCTCTTTCTCCTTCTCTCTTCTTGTTCCCTCTGCTTTTCTTTTCTCTGCTCCTTTCCCGATGCTCTGGGGTGGCTTTGGGAGCTGGAGGGGTTGGATCCTGACCCAGCCAGCACGGGGTTTAGGGAGGGCAGGGCCTGTCTGACCATCCTGATCTCCTTTTATGCTCAGGGGACCCTCCTGGTGGATGAGGGGCAGGCTGGGGATGTGTCTGTCTGGACTCCAGCAAAGCCTTGGGCACCGTGTCCCATAAAATACTCCTGGAAAAGCTGCAGCCCAGGGCTTGGACAGGGCACTCTGTGCTGGGTTAGGAACTGGCTGGAGGGCCCAGAGAGTGCTGGTGAATGGGGCTGCATCCAGATGGGATCCAGTCACCAGTGGTGTCCCCCAGGGATCAGTGCTGGGCCCAGATCTGTTTAATAACTTTATAGATGATTTAGATGAGGGGATTGAGTCCATCATTAGTGAATTTGCAGCTGACACCAAGCTGGGGGGTGTTGATGTGCTGGAAGGCAGGAGGGCTGTGCAGAGGGACCTGGACAAGCTGGATCCATGGGCTGATTCCAAGGGGATGAGGTTCAACCAGGCCAAGTGCCGGGTCCTGCCCTTTGGCCACAACAAGCCCCGGCAGCCCCAGGGCTGGGGACAGAGTGGCTGGAGAGCAGCCAGGCAGGAAGGGAGCTGGGAATTGGGATGGACAGGAGCTGAACATGAGCCAGAGTGTGCCCAGGGGGGCAAGAAGTGCCGAGGGATCCTGGCCTGGATTGGGATCAGTGGCAGCAGGAGCAGGGCAGGGATTCTGTCCCTGTGAGGTCACCCCTGGAGTGCTGTGTCCAGCTCTGGCCCCTCAGGTCAGGAAGGACATGGAGGGGCTGGAGCAGGTCCAGAGAAGAGCAGGGAGGTTGGGGAAGGGCCTGGAGCACAAGTGCTGTGAGGAGAGGCTGAGGGAGCTGGGGGTGTTTAATCTGGAGAGGAGGAGGAGGAGGCTCAGGGGTGACCTCAGCACTCTCTGCAACTCCCACAGGAGGGGGGAGCCGGATGGGAGTTGGTCTCTCCTCGCAGGAACCAGCAGTAGGACAAGAGGGCTCGGTCTCAAGCTCTGCCGGGGGAGGTTTGGGTTGGAAATCAGAAGGAAAAATTCTTTACAGGGAGGGTAATCAGGCACTGGAATGGGCTGCCCAGGCAGGGGGTGGATTCTCCGTCCCTGGAGGTGTTTAGGGACAGACTGGATGTGGCACTGAGTCTGGTAACTGTGGTGGTCGTGGATCAAGGGTTGGACTTGGTGATCTCGGAGGTCCTTTCCAACCCATCTGGTTTGATTCTGTGATTCTCTGGTTCTGTGATTCTCTGGTTCTGTGACCTTAAGTGCTCTGGGTTGGTGTGTGCCGGGCCAGTGTTGTGGAGGCGCCATTTTGAACTTTTGCCAACTTCCCTCATTTTGTCACCTAAATTAATAAAAGTACCTCTCGGGGGACGAGCCCGTGGCTTGCTCTCTTGACACTGTCTCGAGGTATTAAAAGAGCCTTATATTTATATTTTTAAAGGAAAGCTCCTGGCTGAGCCCTCGAGCTGGGGGAAGGTGGGGGCTCTGGGGGGGCTGGGAGGTCCCTTCCCACCCAACCCCCTCTCCCAGGGACCCTCTCAGAGCTGCCCTCGCAGGGTCTCCCCTGTCCTTCCCTCCCCCTGGGCATCGGGGTGACCCCTTCTCCCCTCCCCGCCCCCAGAGCTCAGACCTGCCCCGTCCTCGAGTGTCACCCGACGGTGACAGCGACAGCGACAGCGACAGCGGGGGTGGCTTCACCCAACGCTGACCCGTCCCCCTCGCGTCCCCCCCATCCTCACCGGGACCCCAAACCCCCCTGTCCGGTCCCTGCCGGGGTCTCCGTCACTCACCAGGGTCCCCGTGCGGTGTAAACCGGACCCGTCCCGCCCCGTGTCCCGTTCCCGGGGGAGGGGCGGGGGGATCTCGGGGGGTTTTGGGTGCTGCTCTTGTTCCCCATCCCTGTCCCGGCTGTGTCGCAGCTCTGTCACCTCGGGCGGGTCCTGCCCGACCTTTATACCGTGCCTGGCCCGGCCCCCTCCCCTCCCCTCCCGCCCCTTCCCCTCCCCTCCTGTCCCGGCCGGTCCCGTCCCCTCCCTTTCCGAGAAACGGCTCGGGCGGGAATCGGAAATGAGTTTTTGTTGGGTTTTGGTCACGGAAGGACGAGCTGAGGGTTGAAGGCGAACCCTGCTGGAGGGGGAGGGCGGCCCGAGCCGGGGGCGGGAGGTTCGGGGGTTTATAAAACATTTGGGGTTTATAAAACATTTGGGGTTTGGAGAGTGCTGGCCGTGTCTGCCAACCCTGCTGTTTTAAGGGACGTGGTGAGATTTGTTTTACTAGTTATTTTACTAGTTCTTGGGTTTGATTGTGCATATCTATTCGGTGTCCCTTTTTGTTCCCTCCTGTCCCTTTTTCCCCTTTCCCTATCCCTTCGGGGGGTTGATTCCCTTTTACTGTGTATATAGCATCTTAACTGTATAGAACTGTGATCTACGTAAATATATATATATATATATTTATATAAGCAGCTTGACTTGGGGTTCTTTAATTTTTATAGTTTTTTTTTCTTTTCTTTCTTTACCCTAAGGGAAGAAGGAAGGGAGGGGGGGGGGGGGGGGCTGCTAACTGGAAGTTTGGGCATTTGGCAGGGAGCCAAGGTCCAAACTATCACAGATTTATAAACCATTAGGGGTTTATAAACCATTGGGGGTTTATAAAACATTTGGGTTTTATAAACCATCGGAGCGACTTCACTGCCGGTCAAAACTCGCGCTGACAGCGAAGGGACATCGGGAAAGGGAAAGCACCAGCCACGAGCAGCGGCGGGGAACTCCACGTTTCCAACTTTCCTCTGAGCCCAAAGCGAAACTTTTCCCAGCGGGATTTCCCAAAAGGCGCTTTTGGAGTCTTTCCTTTCCTTTCCTTTGCTTTCCTTTGCTTTCCTTTGCTTTCCTTTGCTTTCCTTTCCTTTGCTTTCCTTTGCTTTCCTTTGCTTTGCTTTGCTTTGCTTTGCTTTGCTTTCCTTTCCTTTCCTTTCCTTCCCTTTCCTTCCCTTTCCTTCCCTTCCCTTTCCTTCCCTTTCCTTCCCTTTCCCTTTCCCTTTCCCTTTCCCTTTCCCTTTCCCTTTCCCTTTCCCTTTCCTTTCCTTTTTTTTAATCGGACTGTAACGAGGGGTGGGAAGGGGGGGTGAGGGGGGTGCGGGACCAGCTCGGGGTCGGGGCTGGGGTTGGGGGGGACAAAACGGGGAGCACCAGAAATTCGGGAACGCTCCCATTCCACGCTCTGGAGCTCGGCTGACAAATCCCAAATCCATCCGGGACCAAACGTGGTTTTATGGGATTTCCTAAGGCTGGATGTGCCGGTGTTAAACGAGAGGGGAGGTGGGAAATGCTGAACCTCCCCCAAGGGAGAGCCCCGGAGCGAAGGAAACCCCCAAATCCGCTGGAATTCCGACTGAGCAGACCCATTTCATAACTCTCCCCCCCCCCCCCCCCCCCAAATCCTGCTTTACAATCCTGGCTGCGAATTGTGGGGGCTCACAGGGGTGGGAGCCGATGACTTGGCACAGAATGGAATTTTTGTGGTGATCAGGCACCTGTTTTTGATGATTTCCCATCTCCTTTCCTCCTTCTCTCCTGTTTTTCTCCCTCTTTTCTGCTGGCTCAGGATCCCCCCCCCACTGCAACTGCTCCATCCCAGCCACTGTTTTGAGCCACAGATTGGAAAGAATTATTATTAATTTTTTTTCTGGAGTTGTTTTTTTTGCTTTGAGCCACAGGGTGGGCTGAGAGACCGGAAAGAACCATTATTAATTTTTTCTGGAGCTGTATTTTTGCTTTCTTTCTCTTCTCCAGGTCCGTGTGCTTTATGGTTGGCTGGGTTGGGGTTTGCTGAGTGAAATCCTTTGTTTCACCCCAACGTTGCCCCTTAAAATTTGCCAAACTCCCCCCATTTTCTGAGCTTTGGAGTTTTGTGGAAGGCAGGAAAAGTGGGATGTTTGACCCCCCTGAGAAGGGTGTGCCGTGTTCCCCTTTTTAATCCCTCAGGGGATAAAAATCACTCTGAGCCCCTGGAAGGAACTTGGTGGGTGAGTTTGGGGTTTTTACATCCAGGGGACACATCCAGGGGGTCACAGCCCCTCCAGGTGACACATCCAGGGGGTCACAGCCCCTCCAGGGGACACATCCAGGGGGACACAGCCCCTCCTGGGGTCACAGCCCCTCCAGGTGACACATCCAGGAATGAGGGGACATTGGGCCCCTCCAGGGGACACATTCAGGGGTGGGGGGACACTGGGCCCCGCCAGGTGACACATCCAGGGGGACACAGCCCCTCCAGGTGACACATCCAGGGGGGCACAGCCCCTCCAGGTGACACATCCAGGAACGAGGGGACACTGGGCCCCACCAGGTGACACATCCAGGGGGGCACAGCCCCTCCAGGTGACACATCCAGAGGGACACAGCTCCTCCAGGTGACACATCCAGGAACGAGGGGACACTGGGCCCCATCAGGTGACACATCCAGGGGGTCACAGCCCCACCAGGTGACACATCCAGGGGGGCACAGCCCCTCCAGGTGACACATCCAGGGGGTCACAGCCCCTCCAGGGCTCACATCCAGGGGGTCACAGCCCCTCCAGGTGACACATCCAGGGGGTCACAGCTCCTCCAGGTGACACATCCAGAGGGACACAGCTCCTCCAGGTGACACATCCAGGAACGAGGGGACACTGGGCCCCACCAGGTGACACATCCAGGGGGGCACAGCTCCTCCAGGTGACACATCCAGAGGGACACAGCTCCTCCAGGTGACACATCCAGGAACGAGGGGACACTGGGCCCCATCAGGTGACACATCCAGGGGGTCACAGCCCCTCCAGGTGACACATCCAGAGGGACACAGCTCCTCCAGGTGACACATCCAGGGACAGGGGGACACACTGGGTCCCTCCAGGGCTCACATCCAGGGGGTCACAGTTCCATCCTGGTGACACATCCAGGGGTGGGGGGGACACTGGGCCCCTCCAGGTGACACATCCAGGGGGTCACAGCCCCTCCAGGTGACACATCCAGGGGGTCACAGCCCCTCCAGGTGACACATCCGGGGGGGGGGGGGGACACACTGGGTCCTTCCAGGGCTCACATCCAGGGGGTCACAGCCCCTCCAGGTGACACATCCAGGGGCAGGGGGACACACTGGGTCCTTCCAGGGGTCACATCAAGGAGCCCCCAAACCTGCCCCTCCCCAGTGTCCCCTCCCACCCCACCCCCCCCGCGTAGAAGAGCGTGTAAAGGGGGTGTAAAGGGGGTGTAAGAGGCACATAAAAGGGCGTGTAAGGGATGTGCAAAAGAGAGTGTAAAGGGTGTGTAAAAGGGTGTGCAAAGGGCATGTAAAGGGTGTGTAAAAGGGTGTGTAAAGGGTGTGTAAGAGACATATAAAGGGTGTGTAAAAGGGCATGTAAAAGGTGTGTAAGAGGAGTGTAAAGGGCATGTAAAAGATGTGTAAAAGGGGGTGTAAAGGGTGTGAAAAAGATGTGTAAAAGATGTGTAAAAGGGCACGTAAAGGGTGTGCAAAGAGCGTGTAAAGGGTGTGTATAGGGAGTGTAAAAGGGTGTGTAAAGAGTACGTAAAGGGTGTGTAAGAGGCATATGGAGGGGATGTAAATGGTGTGTAAAGGGTGTGTAAGGGGCATGTAAAGGGTGTGTAAGAGGCATATAAAGGGGGTGTAAATGGTGTGTAAGGGGTGTGTAAGGGGCATGTAAAGGGTGTGTAAAGGGCACGTAAAGGGTGTGTAAAGGGTGTGTAAGAGACACATAAAGGGTGTGTAAAGGGGGTGTAAAGAGCGTGTAAAAGGCGTGTAAAGAGTGTGTAAAGGGCCTGTAAAGGGGTGTGTAAAAGGTGTGTAAAATGTGTGTAGAGGGTGTGTAAAAGGCCATGTAAAGGGTGTGTAAAAGAGCGTGTAAAGGGGGTGTAAAAAGTGTGTAAAGGTCATGTAAGGGACGTGTAAAAGGCATGTAAAGGGTGTGTAAAAAGTGTGTAAAAGGGCGTGTAAGAGGCGTGTAAAGAACATGCAAGAGGTGTGTAAAGCATGTGTAAAGGGCAGGTAAAGGGAGTGTAAAAGGGGTGTAAAAGGGGGTGCAAAGGGGGTGTAAAGAGTGTGTAAAGGGCATGTAAAGGGTGTGTAAAAAGTGTGTAAGAGGCGTGTAAAATGTGTGCAAAAGGCATGTAAAAGGTGTGTAAAGAGCATGTAAAGAGCACGTAAAGGGTGTGTAAAAGGGCCTGTAAGGGGTGCGTAAAAGGCATGTAAAGAGCACGTAAAGGGTGTGTAAGAGGCATGTAAAGGCTGTGTAAATAGCACGTAAAAGGTGTGTAAAGGGCGTGTAAAGAGCGTGTAAAGGGCATGTAAAGGGCGTGTAAAGTGTCCCCCCCCAGTGAGCCGCAGCCATCCCCGATTTCTCTCTTTTATGTTAAAATCATTTTCCAGGAAAATACAAAAATATCCCGGGGGGGGAAGGGGGAGGGGCAGCCCCAGGACCCCCCCCCGGGGACAGAGACACGGATGGGGGGAGGGGCTGAGCCCCCCCAACCCCCCCCTGAGCTGGTCAGTGCGGGGGGGGTGACAGGGGGTGACAGGGGGTGACAGTGTGTGACAGGCTCAGATTGGCACAGTGGGGGGGGGGTACAGTGTGGGGGGGGGCTGTCCCCAATTTTGGGGGGGTCTCAGGGCTGCTCCCCCCCAAAAAAGAAGCCTCTTAGAGGGGGGACACCCTCGTCCCCCACCCTTGGGGGGGGTTTAGTGTCATGGAGGGCCCCCCATTAGTGAGGGGGGGGCGTTTTGGGGTGGGGGGCTTCAGGCCCAGGAGTGCTTTTGGGGGGGGGGTCCCATTTTGGGCAGGGGGCACCCAGGTCATGGAAGGGTCCTAAAAAAATAGGGGAGTACCTGGGGGGAAGGGGAACCCAAACCCTTGGGGAGGTCACCAGATGTAGTGGGGGGGTCCCATGGGGGGTGGGGAGACTAATTTGGGGAGGGGGGTCTGGATTTTAAGGGGAGGGGTAGCCAGGTCCCCTTGGGGGGGGTCAGGATGGAGTGGGGGAGTCCCAGGTTGGGGGGGGCAACTAATTTGGGGGGGGTCTGGATTTTGGGGGGTACCCAGGTCCATTGGGGGGGAGTAAATAATTTGGGGGAGGGTCTGGATTTTGAGGGGGTACCCAGGTCCATTGGGGGGGGAGTAAATAATTTGGGGGAGGGTCTGGAGTTGGGGGGCATCGAGGTCCATTGTGGGGGGTAAATAATTCGGGGGGGGGGGAGATCCAGAGCTGGGAGGGGACACCCCAGGTCCTGAGAGCAGAGGGGGGGTTTGTGGGGGTCTCCCCTGGGGGGGTCTGAGGGCACTTTAGGGGTCCCCCCACCTCCAGCAGATTTTGGGGGGGAAGGTCCAGCTTTTGGGGGGGCCCCATTAGCAAGCAGGGAGGGGGGGCCCAATCATGGGGGGTCCCTGCCTGGAGTGGTTGGGGGGGAGATCCCAATTTTGGGGAGGGGGGGAGTCCCACGGTGGGGGAGAGGCACAGTCCTGGGGGGGGTCCCTCCATCCTAGAGGGGTCTCCCTGACCCCAGGGGGGGTCCCCGATCCCTGGGGGGGGGTTCCTGGTCCTGGGGGGTTTCCTGGTCCTGGGGGATGTTCCCAAGTCCCAGTGGTTGTTCCTGGTCCGGGGGGTCCCTGTGAGGGGGGTCCCTATTCCCAGGGATTGGGGGGGAAGTGTTGCTGGTCCTGGGGGAGGTCCCCTGATCCTGGGGGGGGGATCCCCATTCCTGGGAGGGGTTCTCCATTCCTGGGGGGGTGTCCCCTGATCCCGGGGCTGTCCCCCATTCCCAGGGGGTGTTCCCCATTCCTGGGGGGTGTCCCCTGATCCTGGGGGTTGTTCCCCATTCCCAGGGGGTGTCCCCAGTGTCCCCTCTGGGGTGGGGGGGCTCTAGCAGCGCCCCACCTTGGCGTCCCCGATGGCCCCCCAGACGTCGAAGACGAACTCGTCGGGGAAGGCGAAGTCCCCGAGCTGCGAGTCCAGAGCCTCGGCCAGAGCGTCGGGGTCACGGGCGTCACGGCCCAGCTCCACCATCGTGGCCGCTGCGGGGACAGGGACATCAGCAGGGGACAGGGACATCAGGGGACAGGGACATCAGGGGAGAGGGACATCATCAGGGGACAGCAGGGACAGGGGCATCATCGGGGGACAGGGACATGAGGGGACAGCAGGGGATATCAGGGGACAGGGACATTATCAGGGGACAGGGACATCGGGGTCACGGGCGTCACGGCCCAGCTCCACCATCGTGGCCACTGCGGGGACAGGGACATCAGCAGGGGACAGGGACATGAGGGGACAGCAAGGGATATCAGGGGACAGGGACATCATCGGGGACATCAAAGGACAGGGACATGAGGGGACAGCAGGGAACAGGGACATTGGGGTCACGGGTGTCCCAGCCCAGCTCCACCATCGTGGCCGCTGCAGGGACAGGGACATCAGCAGGGGACATCAGGGGACACTGGGGGACAGGGACATCACTGGGGACATCAGGGGACATTGGGGGACAGGGACATCATCGGGGACATCAGGGGACAGGGACATCAGCAGGGGACAGGGACACGAGGGGACAGCAAGAGACAGGGACATCAGCAAGGGACATCAGGGGACAGGGACATCGGGGTCACGGGTGTCCCAGCCCAGCTCCACCATCGTGACTGCTGCGGGGACAGGGACATCAGGGGACAGGGATATCATGAGGGGACATCATCAGGAGACACTGGGAGACAGGGGACATCAGGAGACATCATCAGGGGACAGGGACATCAGCGGACATCACAGGACAGGGACATCAGGGGACAGGGGGACACACAGGGGGATGTCAGGGGACAGGGGGACATCAGGGAACAGGGAGGATGGGGTTTTTTTCGGGGGATTCCAGGGATATTTTGGGGGGAGGTCTCTCCCCTAGATGCCCCTCAAAGTCTCCAGCAGAGCCCAGGAGGAGGTTTGGGGGGTCCCTGGGTGTGTTTGGGGGGTCCCTGGGTGTGTCTGGGGGGTCTCTGGGTGTGTCTGGGGGTCCCTGGGTGTGTCTGGGGGGGTCTCTGGGTGGGTTTGGGGATCCCTGGGTGTGTCTGGGGGTCTCTGGGTGGGTTTGGGGGGTCCCTGGGTGTGTCTGGGGGTCCCTGGGTGGGTTTGGGGGCTCACCCAGCTCGCTGTCCCTGATGCCCCATGGAGCTCTCCAGCAGAGCTCAGGGCACTCTGGGGGGGTTCCCGTGCCCCATGGAAGGTTTTGGGGGGTCTCTGTGTGTGTTTGGGGGTCTCTGTGTGTGTTTGGGGGTCTCTGGGTGTGTTGGGGGGTTGGAGGAGGTTTTTGGGGGTCCCTGGGTGGGTTTTGGGGGCTCACCCAGCTCGCTGTCCCTGATGCCCATGTAGCTCTCCAGCAGAGCCCAAGGGACTCTGGGGGGGTTTCCATGCCCCATGGAAGGTTTTGGGGAGGTTGGAGGGGGTGTTGGGGGGTGGGAAGGGTGTTGAGGGGTTGGAGGGAGTTTTTGGGGGTCCCTGGGTGGGTTTTGGGGGCTCACCCAGCTCGCTGTCCCTGATGCCCATGTAGCTCTCCAGCAGATCATCCACCTTGGCCACCGCCCGCTCCTCGAAGGCCGAGGGCTGGGGGGGGGTCGAGAAGGGGTAAGGGGGGGGTTTAGGGGGTCCCCCCCATCCCTCCCTCCCTCCCCCCTTTTTTGGGGGTGCCTTTACCTGCTCCTCCAGGGTGGGGGGGCCTCGGGAGCGCAGCCGGAGGGTCCCCCGGCCCGAGCCCACCTGGGGGGGCCCCCCCCGGGTCCCCCCCCCCGAGCGGGGGGCGATCATGTCTGGGGGGGGACACACGGGGGGTCAGTGGGGGGGTCAGCACTGAGGGGGAGGATTTGGGGGCCTCCTCCCAGCAAATGAGGGTGCTGGGATTTGGGAACCCCCCCTGGCCCCAGTGCTCCCTCAGTGCTCCCAGTGCCCCCCCAGTGCTCCCAGTGCCCTCCCCCAGTGCTCCCAGTGCCCCCCCAGTGCTCCCAGTATGTGCTGAAGATGAAGGTGCGACCCTGTGGGAGCTCCTGGAGCCACTGGGACACTTCAAATTGCCCCTTCCCAGTGCTCCCAGTGCCCCACCCTGTGTCCTCAGTGTCCCCAGTTCCCCCAGAGTCCCCAGTACACCCACAGAATGCTCTGGGTGGCTCTGTGAGGCGCAGGGTGAAGGAGCAGCCACGGGGCAGCTCCTGCAGTGTCCCCTCCCAGTGTCCCCAGTGCCCCCATTATCCCCAGTGTCCCCAGTATTCCCAGTCCCCCCAGTGTCCCCAGTACACCCACTGAATGTCCTGGGTGGCTCTGTGAGGCGCAGGGTGAAGGTCTGTCCTCGGGGAAGCTCCTGCAGTGCCCCCTCCCATTGTCCCCATTATCCCCATTATCCCCACCGTTCCCATTATCCCCAGTGTCCCCAGTATCCCCAGTGTCCCCAGTACACCCACCGAATGCCCTCCGTGGCTCTGTGAGGCGCAGGGTGAAGGAGCAGCCACAGGGCAGTTCCTGCAGTGTCCCCTCCCTGTGTCCCCATTGCCCCCATTATCCCCAGTGTCCCCAGTCCCCCCAGTGTCCCCAGTCCCCCCAGTACACCCACCGAATGCTCTCCGTGGCTCTGTGAGGCGCAGGGTGAAGGTCCGTCCTCGGGGCAGCTCCTGCAGCAGCCGCGCCACCTCGAAGTGCCGGGCGCCCACCAGGCTGCGGCCGTCGATGGCCTCCAGCACATCCCCAACACCGATCAGCGGGATCCGCGCCACCACCGAGCCCTCCCGGATGCGCTGCGGGGACAGCGGGCACGGGGTCACCATGGGGTCACCATGGGGTCACCATGGGGTCACTCCTGGATCACCGAGCCCTCCCAGATGCGCTGCGGGGACAGCAGGCACCGGGTCACCATGGGGTCACCATGGGGTCACCATGGGGTCACCATGGGGTCACTGAGCCCTCCCGGATCCACTGCAGGGACAGCAGGCACAGGGTCACCACGGGGTCACTATGGGGTCACCATGGGGTCACCATGGGGACACCAAGCCCTCCCAGATCCGCTGCGGGGACAGTGGGCACGGGGTCACCATGGAGTCACCCTGGGGTCACCTGGGGGTCTGGGGTCACCCTGAGGCTCCTGGGGTCACCATGGGGGACCTGAGGTCACCAAGCCCTCCTGGATCCGCTGCAGGGACAGCGGGCACAGGGTCACTTTGGGGTCACCCTGGGGGGTCTGGGCTCACCCTAGGGCACCTGGGATCATATGGTCCCAAGTGTGTCTCCGCTGTCCCCAGGTGTGTCCCAGGTGTGTCTCACCTTGATGAAGGTGTACCCTGTGCTGTTGTCGGTGATGGTGAGCCCCAGGTGTGTCCCCAAGTGTGTCCCCAGGTGTGTCCCCAGGTGTGTCTCACCTGTCCCCAGGTGTGTCCCCAGGTGTGTCCCAGGTGTGTCTCACCTTGATGAAGGCGTAGCCAGCCCCGTTGTCGGTGATGGTGAGCCCCAGGTGTGTCCCCAGGTGTGTCCCACCCCCCAGGTGTGTCCCAGGTGTGTCCCCAAGTGTGTCCCCAGGTGTGTCTCACCTGTCCCCAGGAGTATCTCACCTGTCTCAGGTGTGTCTCACCTTGATGAAGGCGTAGCCAGCCCCATTATCGGTGATGGTGAGCCCCAAGTGTGTCCCAGGTGTATCTCACCTGTCTCAGGTGTGTCCCAGGTGTGTCCCATCCCCTAGGTGTGTCCCACCTGTCCCCAGGTGTGTCCCAGGTGTGTCCCAGGTGTGTCTCACCTGTCCCCAGGTATGTCCCAGGTGTGTCTCACCTTGATGAAGGCGTAGCCAGCCCCATTGTCGGTGATGGTGAGCCCCAGGTGTGTCCCAGGTGTGTCCCAGGTGTGTCCCCAGGTATGTCCCATCCCCCAGGTGTGTCCCAGCTGTCCCCAGGTGTGTCCCAGGTGTGTCCCCAGGTGTATCTCACCTGTCCCCAGGAGTATCTCACCTGTCTCAGGTGTGTCCCAGGTGTGTCCCATCCCCTAGGTGTGTCCCACCTGTCCCCAGGTGTGTCCCAGGTGTGTCCCAGGTGTGTCTCACCTGTCCCAGGTGTGTCTCACCTTGATGAAGGCGTAGCCAGCCCCATTGTCGGTGATGGTGAGCCCCAGGTGTGTCCCAGGTGTGTCCCATCCCCCAGGTGTGTCCCAGGTGTGTCCCCAGGTGTGTCCCACCCCCCAGGTGTGTCCCCAGGTATGCCCAGGTGTGTCTCACCTTGATGAAGGCGTAGCCAGCCCCGTTGTCGGTGATGGTGAGCCCCAAGTGTGTCCCCAAGTGTGCTCCAGGTGTGTCTCACCTGTCCCAGGTGTGTCTCACCTTGATGAAGGCGTAGCCAGCCCCGTTGTCGGTGATGGTGAGCCCCAGGTGTGTCTCAGGTGTGTCCCATCCCCCAGGTGTGTCCCCAGGTGTGTCTCACCTGTCTCAGGTGTGTCCCAGGTGTGTCCCCAGGTGTATCTCACCTGTCCCCAGCTGTCCTCAGGTGTGTCCCAGGTGTATCTCACCTGTCCCCAGCTGTCCTCAGGTGTGTCCCAGGTGTATCTCACCTGTCCCCAGCTGTCCTCAGGTGTGTCCCAGGTGTATCTCACCTGTCCCCAGCTGTCCCCAGGTATGTCCCAGGTGTGTCTCACCTTGATGAAGGCGTAGCCAGCCCCATTGTCGGTGATGGTGAGCCCCAGGGCGTCCTCGCTCTTCTCCACGGTGACGTCCTTGGCTCGGCCCTTGGTGTGGGCGAAGATGAAATCCTCGAGGCCAATCTGCCCCCCCAGCAGCTTCTCCATGTCCACCTTGGGCGTGTTCAGCGTGCAGAACAGCACCTGGGGGGGCACCTGGGGGTCAGGGGGGGCACCTGGAGGGCACCTGGGGGTCAGGAGGGGCACCTGGGGGGCACCTGGGGGTCAGGAGGGGCACCTGGGGGGGCACCTGGGGAATCAGGGGCACCTGGGGGTCATGGGGGGGCACCTGGGGGTCAGGGGGGGCACCTGGGGGTCATGGGGGGGCACCTGGGGGGTCATGGAGGGCACCTGGGGGTCAGGGGGGGCACCTGGGGGGGCACCTGGGGGTCAGGGGGGGCACCTGGGGGTCAGGGGGGGCACCTGGGGGGGCACCTGGGGGTCAGGGGGGGCACCTGGGGGTCAGGGGGGGCACCTGGGGGGGCACCTGGGGGGTCATGGAGGGCACCTGGGGGTCAGGGGGGGCACCTGGGGGGGCACCTGGGGGGTCATGGAGGGCACCTGGGGGTCGGGGGGGCACCTGGGGGGCACCTGGGGGTCACGGGGGGGCACCTGGGGGGCACCTGGGGTGGTCAAGGGATACCCATGGGGCAGCTGGGGGGCACCTGGGGAATCAGGGGCACCTGGGGGTCATGGGGGGGCACCTGGGGACAATCCCTGCGAGGACAGGGGGGGCACGTGGTGGGGGAAGGAGCTGTTTGGGGCCTAGGGGGACCCCAGGACACACCTGGGGACAGGTGAGACCCCCCCCTCTCCCCAGGGACCCCCAGGACATGTGGGAAAGCCTCCCCCCTACCCCACTCCTGGGGGATACCCAGGACCCCCCTATAGGACATGAGGGACCCCCTGGGGTCCCCCCACCCTGAGTCAGACCCCCAAAGGTGGCTCTCCACCAATCCCTTGGGGGGTCCCCAATGTCCCCAGACCCCACCAAAGCTCTCCAGGTCCTGACCCTGAGCTCCCCCCCCAGACCCTGGGGGGGACCCCAAACCCCCAGCCCTGAACTGGGTGCCCCCCCAAGCCCCTCCCCCCTCTCTAGGGGGAATTCCTCAGCCCCCCCCTCCTCCCGTGCCCCCTCCCTTCCCCCGAGCTGAGGTAGCAGAGGGGGATCCCTCAGCCCCCCCCATCCCCCCACGGGTGCCCCCAAACCCCCATCCCACAGCCCCCTGCCTGTGCCCCCCCACGTCTGTGCCCATCCCACCCCATCTCAGCCGGGGGGATCCCCGAGCCCCCCTCACACCCACCCCCGTGCCCACCTCAGCCGGGGGGATCCCGAGCCCTCATCGAGGTTCCCCAGGCCCCCCCTGCCCACCTCAGCCGGGGGGATCCCCGTGCCCCCCCCGTGCCCCCCCCCGTGCCCCCCTCATTCACCTCAAGCAGGGGGATCCCCGAGCCCCCCTCGCACCCACCCCCGTGCCCACCTCAGCCTGGGGGATCCCGAGCCCCCCCCCTCTGCTCCCCCCCCATGTCCCCCTCACTTTGTGCGGGGGAATCCCTGAAGACCCCCCCCCCTCAAACCCCCCATTTGCCCCCCCTGTGCCCACCTCAGCCTGGGGGACCCCCGATCCCCCCCCCTGCCCCCCCTTTTCCCCCCCTCACCTCACTCTGGGGGATCCCAAAAGCCTCCCCCGACCCCCCCCCTTTCCCCCCCCTTTTCCCCCCCTCACCTCGCTCTGGGGGATCCCAAAAGCCTCCCCCGACCCTCCCCGTGCCCCCTCCTTGCCCCCCCCCCTTTTGCCCCCCTCACCTCGCTCTGGGGGATCCCGAAGGCCTCCCCGATCTTGCCGTAGAGCTCCCTCACGTTGCTGAACCCCTCGACCCTTCCCGTGGGGCTCCCGTGGGCCAGCTGGGTGTGGAACACGAGGCGGGGCCGCAGCGCGGCCGGGGGGGCCGCGACCCCCCCAGAGCCCCCCCCGACCCCTCCTCCTCCCCCTCCATCCCCCGGGCCGCCCCCCGGGGTCCCCCCGCGCCCCCCGGCCCCTTCCTCGTTCTCCACCAGCGGCGGCGGCTTCTTACGGCGCCCCAGGCCCAGCGGCATCGGGGGGGGGGGGTCCTGGGGGGCGTCTGGGGGGGTCGGGAGGGTCCCACAGGGGGGGAAGAAAATCGCGGGGGGAATCCTGCGGTGCTGCTGCGGTGCGGGGGGCTGGAAGGGGAAGGGGCAATGAAGCACCGGGAGGGGGACCCTGAAATCTCCAAGGGGAGGTGGAGGGGTGGACCCCCCCCTCATTCCCCCACGACCACTCCCCACCAGAAAAGACAGACCCGGTCACGACCCCTCTCCCCCAAAACGGGGGTAGGGTCACCCGCCGCCCCCCTCCCAGAGCCCTCCAGGTCCCCGATATCCCCCCCCCCCGAAAACCCCAGGTCCTCGATCCCCCACAGACCCCCCCACCCCAGACCTCTCCTGTTCCAGGAACCCCCCTGGAATGGACCCCTGATTCCCGGACCCCCAGACCCCCCCTGGAAGGACCCCCCCGATTCCAGGACCCCCCGGACCCCCCCTTGGACGGACCCTCTCGGATCCAGGACCCGCCCTGGAACGACCCCTCCTGGAAGGACTCGCCCGGTCCCAGGACCCCCCCAGACCCCCACCCCAGACCCCCCCGGTCCCAGGACCCCCCGACCCCCCCCTGGACGGACCCCCCGGTCTTCCCGAGTCACTTCCCGGTCTCGGCCCCCTTGGCCTCTCACGGCCCCTCCCCCAAATTCGGTCCCCCCGACCCTCCCCCGACCCCCCCCAGTCCCGAATTGTCCCCAAAGCCCCCCCAGACCCCTCAAGATCCCCCCGAGCCGGCCCCGCCCCCCCCTCACCCTCCGGACCCTCCACCGGGCGTTGCAGCCGGTCCGGCACTTCCGGGTGGGCGGGGCCTGACCCCGCCCTGGCCAATCAGCGCCGCCACCCACTCAGCTCGGACCAATCAGAGCCGCCGACCTCTCAGCCCGGACCAATCAGTGCCGCCGCCCGGCCCCAGCAGGACCAATGGGAGAGG
Source organism: Pyrocephalus nanus (assembly GCA_038380795.1). Taxonomy (NCBI): domain Eukaryota; kingdom Metazoa; phylum Chordata; class Aves; order Passeriformes; family Tyrannidae; genus Pyrocephalus; species Pyrocephalus nanus. The sequence goes on from CM076292.1 coordinate 2,181,342, forward strand.
AGCCGGGGACAGGAAAGGGCGGGGCCTCCCAGGGAGGGGGCGGGGCCCAAAGGGGGGCGGGTCCAGTGGTGGGCGGGGCTAAGAGGGAAATGGGGCGGGGGAGGGAGGGGAGAGACCAAAAGTCGGAGGGGGGGGAGGGGGAATCAGACCCTGATTGGGACCACGAACAGACCCCTGGGGGGGCCAAGAGACCCCCCCAGAGGGGAGGGGGTGACAGACCCCTGGGGAGGGTGACAGACCCCTGGGGAGGGTGACAGACCCCTGGGGAGGGTGACAGATCCCTGGGGAGGGTGACAGATCCCTGGGGGGGGGTGACAGACCCCTGGGGAGGGTGACAGACCCCTGGGGGGGGTGACAGACCCCTGGGGAGGGTGACAGATCCCTGGGGGGGGGTGACAGACACCTGGGGGGGGGGACAGACCCCTGGGGAGGGTGACAGACCCCTGGGGAGGGTGACAGACCCCTGGGGGGGGTGACAGACCCCTGGGGGGGGTGACAGATCCCTGGGGAGGGTGACAGACCCCTGGGGAGGGTGACAGACCCCTGGGGGGGGTGACAGACCCCTGGGGAGGGTGACAGATCCCTGGGGAGGGTGACAGACCCCTGGGGGGGGTGACAGATCCCTGGGGGGGGGTGACAGATCCCTGGGGAGGGTGACAGACCCCTGGGGGGGGTGACAGACCCCTGGGGAGGGTGACAGATCCCTGGGGGGGGGTGACAGATCCCTGGGGGGGGGGACAGACCCCTCGGGAGGGTGACAGACCCCTGGGGAGGGTGACAGACACCTGGGGAGGGTGACAGACCCCTCGGGAGGGTGACAGACCCCTGGGGGGGGGTGACAGACCCCTGGGGAGGGTGACAGACCCCTGGGGGGGGGTGACAGATCCCTGGGGGGGGGACGGACCCCTCGGGAGGGTGACAGACCCCTGGGGGGGATGATAGACCCCTGGGGAGGGTGACAGACCCCTGGAGGGGGGGTGACAGACCCCTGGGGAGGGTGACAGACCCCTGGGGAGGGTGAGAGAGACCCCTGGGGGGGTGACAGATCCCTGGGGGGGGTGACAGATCCCTGGGGAGGGTGACAGACCCCTGGGGGGGTGACAGATCCCTGGGGGGGGTGACAGACCCCTGGGGGGGGTCACTGGGGAAGGGTTCAGACTCCTTGGGGGGGGGACACAGACCCCTTGGGGGCGGCATAGACCCAATTTGGGGAGGAGGGGAGCAGGAACAGACCCCTGGGGAGGGGTCCAGACCCCCCTGGGGGGGTAACAGACCCCTGGGGGGGATCACTGGGGAACAGTTCAGACCCCTGGGGGGGTAACAGGCCCAATTTGGGGAGGGGGGAGCAGGAACAAACCCCTTGGGAGGGGTCCAGACCCTCTGGGGGGAGCAAACACACGCCGGGAGGTGGGGGGGGGCAAGAGACCCCCACTGGGGGGAACAGAGCCCATCTGGGGGGGTACAGACCCCGTGTGGGGAGGGAGGGGGAGGAACAGACCCCTTGGGGGGGGGCTGGGAGGGTCAAGAGGACCCCCCCAGTGGGTGGAACAAATCCTAATTTGGGGGTGGACACACCGAGTGGGGGGGGTCAGCCCCCTCCCCCCCATTCCCACCGCGGTTTTTGTGGGGAGGGGGCGGAACAGCCCCCTCTGTCCCCCCAATCTTTGACCCCCGGGACCCCCTCGTACCTCCCGCGCCCCCCCAGCCCCCCCAGGGCCCCCTCAAAAGACGGAGCCGGGCGAGGTTTCGGTGCTTTTTTTTTTTTTCGGACCCTTTTCCGGGCGGTTTCACCCCAAAAAAAAACGCGAGGGCCCCGCCCCGCCCCCACCGAAAACCCCCGCGAGCCGCCCGCGGCCCCCCCACCCCCCCGGGGGTCCCCCCTGGCCATTGTGGGGGGGCTGGGGAGGGGACGGGAGGGACACCCCGGGACCCCCCCCAAACGTGGGGCTGAGGCACCTCGGGACCCTCAAACCTGAGGGGGGACCCCAAAAAGGGGGGGACGGGGGGACCCCCAAATTGGGGTGAGGGGGAGGCAGCTGGGACACAGGGACCCCCCCCCCCCTCAGAGCAGAGATGGGGGGGCGAGGGGACCCCCAGAGCAGAGATGGGGGGGGAAAGACACCCGAGGACCCCCCAAAATGAGATTGGGGGGGATACAAAGACACCTGAAAGATCCCAAGACCCCCCAAAATTGGGGGGGGAGGGACAAGAGCCCCCCAAGACCCCCAAAACCACAGGAGGGGGGGACAAGGACCCTCCACCACCCCCCGACTCCCGGGGGGGGGGGTCAGGGGGCACAAAGACCCCCCAAGAGCACCCAAAGCACAGAAAGGGGGGAAACCTCAGACCCTGAGACCCCCAGGATGGAGGGAGGGGGTGGGGAGACATCCTGAGACCCCCAGGATGGAGGGCGGGGGACACCCTGGGACCCCCAGACCCCCAGGATGGGGGGGGGGGGACACACAAAGACCCCTCAGGGCCCCCAAAACCACAAGACCTGGACCCCCAAATGGGAGGGGGGGGCACTTTGGGGCCCCCAAACCCCTGAGCTGGGAGGGAACGAGGCCACCTGGGGACCCCCAGGGTGGGGTGGGGGGACCCCCAGACCCCTCCTCAGCACAGAGAGGGGGAGATGGGGCACCCCCAGGACCCCTCCAAGCTCTGAGAAGGGGGGATGGGACACCCCCAGACCCCCCCTGAGTGCAGGGGGGGGGTAAAGACCCCCAGGGTGGAGTCTGGGTGGGGGGGGAGAACACCAAGACCCCCAAGCTTGGGGGGGGTGTCTGAGGAGGCTCCCACTGAGACCCCCCCAACCCCCAGCAGGGTCCCCCCAGTCCAACCCCCCCCCACCCTCCAGGACGGGGTTTTGGGGGCGCGGGTGGGGGGGCACTAGAGGGGCAGGATCTGCTCCAGGAGGGTCTTGGCCGAGGGGCTGATCCTGTCGGGGAATTTGACGTCGAACTCGAGCACGAGGTCCCCGCGCTGCTCGGGGCAGCGGGGGAAGGGCAGCCCCTCCCCCGGGATCCGCCGCTTCACCCCCGGCTTCAGCACGTCCTGGAACACCATGGGGATGGTCCGGCCGTCCAGCGTGGGCACCGACACCGTGCAGCCACACAGAGCCTGGGGACACGGGGGGACACGGGGGGACACGGGGACAGGTCACTGTGCAGCCACACAGAGCCTGGGGACACGGGGGGACACGGGGGGACACGGGGACAGGTCACTGTGCAGCCACACAGAGCCTGGGGACACGGGGGGACACGGGGGGACACGGGGACAGGTCACTGTGCAGCCACACAGAGCCTGGGGACACGGGGGGACACGGAGGGACACGGGGACAGGTCACTGTGCAGCCACACAGAGCCTGGGGACACGGGGGGACACAGGGGGGACACGGGGGACATAGGGGGACAGGTCACCACCCGGAGGGGACATGGGGGACACGGGGACAGGTCACTGTGCAGCCACACAGTCTAGGGACACAGGGGACATGGGGGGGGATGGGACACGCACAGATCACCAGTCGGGGGGGACATGGGGGACATGGAGGACATGGAGGACAGGTCACCGTGCTGCCACATAGAGCCTGGAGACACGGGGGGACACGGGGGACACGGGGGGACACAGGGGACACGGGGGGACAGGTCACCACCCGGGGGGGACACGGGGGGACACGGGGGACATGGGGGGACAGGTCACTGTGCTGCCACACAGAGCCTGGGGACACTAGGGTGACATGGGGATAGGTCCCCCCGAGTACCCCTCATGTCCCAACACCACCCAAACCCAACCTGACCACTCTTTGTGTCCCAACACCACCCAGAGTGACACCCTGAGCACCCCTTGTGTCCAAACACCATCCAAACCCACCCCTGAGCACCCCTCATGTCCCAACACCACCCAGAGTGACCCCCTGAGCACCCCTCATGTCCCAACACCACCCAAACCCACCCCTGAGCACCCCTCATGTCCCAACACCACCCAGAGTGACCCCCTGAGCACCCCTCATGTCCCAACACCACCCAAACCCACCCCTGAGCACCCCTCATGTCCCAACACCACCCAGAGTGACCCCCCAACCAGCCCAGCCCACCCCCGATGTCCCCACCTGACCTGGCACCCCCACCGAGACCAACCCCCCCCCCAAGGTCCCCACTGACACCAACCCACCCCCAACGTCCCCACGGCCCCCAAAACCAACCACCCCCAACGTCCTCACCACAACAACCCACCCCTGAAGTCACCACCACCACCACCAACCCTCTCCGGTGTCCCCACTGACACCAATCCAGCCCCAACGTCCCCACAACCATCGTGACCACCCCAAACCTGGCCCCTGTGTCCCATGCCCACCCAAAATATCCCCACCTGGTGTCCCTACTGAACCCAACCTGGCCCCGTTTTCCCCTCCACCACTGAGACCACCCCCAGCTCCAACATCCCCCCTGAGACCCCCCACCCTCAACATCCCCCCTGAGATCCCCCCAGCTCCAACATCCCCCCTGAGACCACCCCAGCTCCAACATCCCCCCTGAGACCCCCACCCTCAACATCCCCTCTGAGACCACCCCAGCTCCAACATCCCCCCTGAGACCCCCCACCCTCAACATCCCCCCTGAGATCCCCCCAGCTCCAACATCCCCCCTGAGACCACCCCAGCTCCAACATCCCCCCTGAGACCCCCACCCTCAACATCCCCTCTGAGACCACCCCAGCTCCAACATCCCCCCTGAGATCCCCCCAGCTCCAACATCCCCCCTGAGACCACCCCAGCTCCAACATCCCCCCTGAGACCCCCACCCTCAACATCCCCTCTGAGACCACCCCAGCTCCAACATCCCCCCTGAGACCACCCCAGCCTTAATGTCCCCCCTGAGACCACCCCAGCTCCATCATCCACCCCAAGACCCCCCACCCTCAACATCTCCCCTGAGCCCCCCCCAGCCCCAATGTCCCCCCCAGACCCCCCTCATCCCCAATATCCCCCCAAGACCACCACCCCAGCTCCATCATCTCCCCTGAGACCCCCTCAGCTCCAACATCCCCTCAGACCCCTCCACAGCCCCGATGTCCCCCCCAGCCCCCCCCCAAGCCCCGATGTCCCCCCCATACTCCCCCTCAAGCCCCGAGGATCCCCCCCAGCCCTCCCCACCTCCCGGAGGCTGATCCTGGCCGGGAAGACGATGTCGGAGCCCTCTCGCCGGAAGACGTCGTGGGGCTTGTCCTTGAGCACGAAGACGACGTCGGCGGGGATGTTGTTGGGGGTCTGGTCGCCCTCCTTGGGGAAGGTGATCTTGGTGCCCTCCTTCCAGCCCCTCTTCACCTCGATGGTCAGGATCTTGTCCTCGTTCCGCACGGTTTTGCCGTCGGGGCCGAGGCGCTTGTGGGAGATCTTCATCTTCTTGGTGCAGCCGCTGTAAATCTCCTCCAGCGACACTCGCAGGTCGTAGAGCACGGGGGGGTCCTGGCGGCGCCCGTCGGGCCCCCGGGCCCGGGGGAAGCTGACGCTGCCGAAGCCCCCCACGTGGAAGGTGCTGAAGGGCTCGTCGCCGTCGTCATCGTCGCCGCCGTTGCGCTGCACGAAGAAGGTGTCGAAGGGGTTGCGGCCGTCGAAGAACTCGGCGAACATGGCGTGGGGGTCCCCCCGGAACGTGTAGGTGAAGGTGGGGCCATTGGAGCCCCCCGGCCCGGGGGTGGGGGCTCCCCCTTTGAGCCCTGGGAAGGAGGAGGAGGAGGAGGAGGGAAGGGAAGGGGAGGGGGGGGAAGGTGCCCGTGAGCCCCCCGGGGTTGGGGTGGGGCGTGGGGGAGCCGCGGGCAGGGCGTGCGTGGGGCGGGCAGGGCGTGGGAACCGGTTCTGCCCGTGGCGCCGACGCCGCTGACGGGGCCCCGGACGGGCCCCAACAGGCCCAGCCGGCTCGTGTGGCTCCCCCCGGCACAGCCCGGCCCCCCCCCCGGGGCTCCCGGCCCGGCGCCGGACACCCCCAAACCCACCCCCCCGGCCCCACGGGGTCCCACCCTGTAAACCCCCCCGGGCTGCCCACCCTGTACCCCCACGTGCCCCCCCGGACCCCTCTGTACCCCCTCCTGCCCTCAGGACCGCTCTGTACCCCCAAGTGCCCCCCCCGTGCCCCCACTCGTGTGCCCTCTCATCACTCACCTCCTTCCTGCCCGTGACCTCTCCAGACCCCCACCCTCTTTTTACCCTCCCTCTCAGCCCCCACCCTGCCCTCACCCACCCTGTGTCCCCCCCACGATCCTCGCCCCCAACACCAGCCCCCTCCCACCTGCCCCCCTGGACCCCCACCCCCCTTTACCCTGCCCCCCCTCCCTGCCTGTGTCCCCCTTTACCCTCCCCCTGCCCTCCCCCTGCGCTCCCAGACCCCCTCCCACCACCTCCGTGTCCCCCCCGTACCCCCACTCTCTCTTTACCCCCCTCCCTGCCCGTGTCCCCCCAAGCCGGGTCCCCCCTTCCCACCCCTCTCCCCTCCCCACCCACCCCCTCCCCCTCCCTCCCCGTGTCCCCCCACCCCTCCCCCGAGCCCCCCCGAGCCCCCCGTGCAGCGGCTCACCCTCCTCCCCGTACTTGTCGAAGATCTCCCGTTTTTTGGGGTCGCTCAGCACGTCGTAGGCCTCGGCCACCTCCTTGAAGCGCTGCTCGGCGCCCGGGGAGCGGTCCTTGTCCGGGTGGCAGCGCAGCGCCTGCCGCCGGTACGCGCGGCGGATGTCGGCGGGGGACGCCCCCCGGACAGCCCCAGAGTCCGGTAATAGTCCTTCCCATCGCCGCCCCGAGCGCTCTGCGCCGGCACCGGCACCGGGCACCGAGCGGCACGGCGGGGCAGGGAGGGGAGGGCACGGGGGAAGGGACCCGGGGAGGGGATGGGGAGGGGAGGGGATGGAGGGGATGGGGAGGGGAGGGGAGGGGATGGGAGGGGATGGGAGGGATGAGAGGGGATGGGGAGGGGATGGAGGGGATGGGAAGGGATGGGAGGGACCGGGGAGGGGATGGGGAGGGAGATGGGAGGGGATGAGAGGGGATGGGGAGGGGATGGGAGGGGATGGGAGGGGACAGGGAGGGATGGGAGGGGATGGGAGGGGATGTGAGGGGATGGGGAGGGGACGGGGAAGGGATGGGGAGGGGATGGGAGGGATGGGAGGGGATGGGGAGGGGACGGGGAAGGGACGGGGAGGGGACGGGGAGGGGATGGGAGGGGATGGGGAGGGGACGGGGAAGGGATGGGGAGGGATGGGAGGGGATGGGAGGGGATGGGGAAGGGATGGGGAGGGGATGGGAGGGGATGGGAGGGACAGGGCGAGGGGATGGGAGGGGACAGGGAGGGGATGGGAGGGGATTGGACGGGGATGGGAGGGGATGGGGAGGGGACGGGGAAGGATGGGAGGTTTGGTCTGGAGAGGGGATGGGAGGGATGGGAGGGAGGGGGAGGGAGAGGGGAGGGGGAGGGTCTCTGCGGAGGGAACGGGGAGGGGATGGGAACGGTCAAGGAGGGGATTGGGGAGGGGAGAGGGACCGGAGAGGAGATGGGAAGCGTCAGGGAGGGGACGGGGAGGGACCGGGGAGGGGATGGGGAGGGAATGGGAGGGGGACGAGGAGAGGATGGGAAGGGTCAGGGAGGGGACGGGGAGGGATCGGGGATGGGGGATAGGGGAGGGACCGCGGAGGGGATGGGAAGGGTCAGGGAGGGGACGGAGAGAGGGATGGGAAGGGTCGGGGGAGGGGACGGGGGAGGGAGCGGGGAATGGATGGGGGAAGGGCTTGGAGTGGGAAGGGATCGGGGAATGGAGCGGGGAGAGAGCGAGGGAGGGAACGGGAACGGGGATGGAGCGGGAATGAGAAGGGATCGGGAATGGACTGGGGATGGAGCAGGGGAGGGAGCGGGGAAGGGGATACAGGGGGGATGGAGCGGGGCGGGAGAGAGGTCGGGAACGGGGATGGAGCGGGAAGGGATCGGGAACGGGGATGGAGCGGGGATGGAGCAGGGGAGGGAGCGGGAAACGGGGATGGAGCGGGGATGGAGGGGCTGTGCCTGCCACCCACAGCCGCTGTCACCCTGAGAGACATCCTGACCTGTCACCCACAGTGACACCCTGAGAGACACCCTGACCTGTCACCCTGAGAGACACCCTGTCCCTGTCACCCGCAGTGACACCCTGACCTGTCACATGCAGTGACACCCTAATCCTGTCACCCTGAGAGACACCCTGTCCTTGTCACCCACAGTGATACCCTTACCTGTCACCCGCAGTGACACCCTGACCTGTCACCTGCAGTGACACCCTGTCCCTGTCACCCACAGTGACATCGTGTCCCTGTCACCTGCAGTGACACCCTGTCCCTGTCACCCACAGTGACATCGTGTCCCTGTCACATGCAGTGACACTCCGTTCCTGTCACCCACAGTCACTGTCACCCCGAGAGACATACTTGTCACCCACAGTGACACCCTGAACATGTCACCCGCAGTGATATCCTGTCCCCTTCACCCCCAGCCACTGTCCCTTACAGTGGCACTGTGTCCCTGTCACCCACAGTGACACTCTGTCACCCCCAGACCTTGTCACTCCCCGCCCCCCTGTCCTGCCACCCGCTGTCCCCTCTCAAGTGACAGCCATTCACTGCAGGTGTCCCCTGTCACCACAGAGCGTCACCCCAGTGCCAGCCCAGACCTGTCACCCCTGGTGTCACCCCTGGGACACCGCCTGGTGTCCTCTGCCCCCCCCCAACAATGTCCCCATCGGGGTCCCCGGTTTGGTGACACCTGGGGGGACATGGGGACAGGGGGATGTGGGGACACAGGGACAAAAGGACATGGGGACAGGGGGACAAAAGGACACAGGGACATGGGGACACAGGGATGTGGGGAGTGACACAGGGATGGGGGCTATGGGGACATCATGGACATCAGGACATGGGTACTGGGGTCATGGGGACAGGTGGCCAAGGGGACATGGGGACACAGGGGGGGACAGGGCCCCCCACACCGCTGTCACCGTGGCCAGAGGTCCTCACAGCCCCACGTGTCTCTGTGTCCCAATGTGCCCCGTGCCCCCCAAAGTGTCCCCAGGCCCCCCCTGGACCCCGAGGTGTCCCCAAGGGATCCCCTCACCCCACAACCTGTGACCCCCATGCCCCCCCCATGACCTGAGCTGTCCCCACATGTCCCTGGGAGCCTCCAGGACCTCCCAGCCCATTGTGACCCCCCCTCAGTCCCCTGCGACCTCCACCTCCCATCACTCCCAAGACCCCCAAACCCCCGTGACCCCCCTCGGCCTCTCAAGACCCTCCAGCCCCCCACGATCCTTCAGCCTGCCGTGATCCCGCAGCCCCCCGGGACCCCTCACCCCACCATCTCACAGCCCCCCAAGACTCCCAAATCCCCGTGACTCCCCCGTGACCCCCCCTCCGGCCTCTCAAGACCCTCCAGCCCCCCCCGATCTCCCAGCCTGCCGTAACCCCCCAGAACCTCTCACCCCCATCATCCCACAGTCCCCCAGGACCCCTCACCCCATCATCCCACAGCCCCCCAGAACCTCTCACCCCCATCATCCCAAAGCCCCCCAGGACCCCTCCACCCATCATCCCACAGTCCCCCAAGACCCCCAAACCCCCTCGACCCCCCTCCAGCCTCTCAAGACCCCCCATCCACCACCCCAATCCTCAGGTCCCGCCCACCAGAGGCCACGCCCATCTCCGGACCACGCCTCCCCACAAGGCCCACCCGAGGCTTCGTCCCGCCCCCTCCCGCCGCCATCCCATTGGCTACCACGCCTGTCACTCCGGCCCCGCCCCCGTCTCCCATTGGCAGCCGGGCCCTCGGGCGTTCACGTTGCCCCGGCAACTGGAGGAGGGGGCGGGGACGAGGGCGGGGGCGTGGCCCGCTTCACCTGCGGGTTGTGATTGGCCGAGCCCCGCCACGCGAGCAGCACCGATTGGATGCGGCCGCGGGACGCCACGCCCACGGCGGGGAGTGGGCGAGTGGGGCGGGTCACGTGGGGGCGGCGGGGGCGGCGGGAGCGGCGGAGCGGAGCGGCCATGAAGCACTACGAGGTGAGGCGGCGGCGGCGGCCGCGCCACTGGCACTGCCGGAGGCTCCGAAGCCGCCCTGGGTCCCCCGCGGGGCCGGCCCCGCGCGGAGCGGCCGCGCAGACCCCGCGTCCCACCCGCGTCCCGATCGGGCCGCCCGTGGAGCGCTCTGCGCATGCGCGCAGGGAGAGGGTCCGGCTCGCTGCGCATGCGCGTCAGGGACGCACCTGTCTGGGCCGCGCGGGGGCGGGGCTTGGGTGAAGGGGCGTGGGTTGTATAATGGGCGGGGCTTTGGAGAAGGGGCGGGGCTTGGGTCCTTTGGGGGTCCCGGGGTGGTTTGGGATGTCCAGACGTTTCCAGGGGGGTCCCTGAGGGGGGCCCGGGGTGGTTTGGGGGGTCCGGACGGTTCTAGGGGGGGCCCGGGGGAATCGAGGGGTCCTGGGGGTCCCGAGGGGGCCGCGGGGAGAGTCTTGAAGGGGAGCCCCAGAGGGGGCTCAGGAGGATCCCAGGGTGGGGTCCTGGGGGGCTCGGGGGGCTTTGGGGGGCTCGAGGGTGGCGACTCGGGCAGGTCCAGTCGGGCCCCGCTGTCGCAACCCGGGGTCACCCCTGGGGGCGGATCCTAGCGGTGCCCGCCCCTCCCCCCCCGGTGTCACCCTCCCCTCGTGTCCCTATCACCGTCCCTGTCACTGTCCCTGTCACTGTCCCTGTCACCGTCCCTGTCACTGTCCCCGCACTCCCGGCGGCTCCTCGGGCACGTCCCGGGTGGCCCATGAGGTGTCACCCCCCCCCCCCCGGGGTGTCACAGGGGTGGGGCGTCCCCGTCCCCCCCAGGGTGACCCCGGGGGTGACAGAGCCCTGTCCCCACCCCAGGGTGACCCGAGGGTGACACCAGGCTTATCCCCACATTTGTCCCCACTGGGGCTTTTGGGGACTTCGGGGACCTTGGGGACCTGGGGATGAGGGGGGGTCTGGCCTTACCTCCTGCCTGTGCCATGTCCTGTCCCCTCTGTGCCCCCGTGGCCACTGTCCCCACCTCCCCCAGGACACCAAGTGACTGTCCCTCCTGTGGCCACCCCCAGGGCCACCCCCTGGGCCACCTCCTTGGCCACTCCTGGGCCACCAGGGAGGGGGGGGTTATATTTAGCCACCTCCTGGGCCACCTCCTGGGCCACCTCCTTGGCCACTCCTGGGCCACCTCCAGGGCCACCTCCTTGGCCACCAGGGCCAAGAGCCAATCTAAGGGGGGGAGTGTGTGTTATATTTAGACCCCCCCCCCTCCCCCACCCCGGGCCACTCCAGGGCCACCACCCCCTGGGCCACCTCCAGGGCCAGTCCTGGGCCACTCCAGGGCCACCTCCAGGGCCACCCCTGTGGCCAGCAGGGCCCAGAGCCACCCGGGGGGGGACAGGGTTATATTTAGTGCCCCCCCGGGCCACCAAGGGGGGGGACAGGGTTATATTTAGCCCCCCCTGGGCCACTTCTGGGCCACCAAGGGGGGAGGGGCAGGGTTATATTTAGCCCCTCCCCCCCCCGGGCCCGCCGGGGTGTGGTGGCCATGGAGGTGGCAGTGCCACCCCGCGGGGGGGCCGCGCTGTCCCCGTCCCCCCTGCTGGGCCTGTGGCACTCGGCGCAGCCCCCCAAGAGGCCCAAGAAGGTGAACGTGCTGTTCTTCGAGGTGGAGATCCTGGACGCCCGCACGAGGGACAAGCTCTGCTTCCTCGACAAGGTACGGGCACAGGGACACCCCACGGGCACCCACGGGCACCCACGGGCACAGGGACACCCCATGGGCACCCACGGGCACAGGGACACCCCATGGGCACCCACAGGCACCCACGGGCAACCACGGGCACAGGGACACCCCATGGGCACCCACGGGCACAGGGACACCCCACGGGCACCCACGGGCACAGGGACACCCCATGGGCACCCACAGGCACCCATGGGCAACCACAGGGACAGGGACACCCCATGGGCACCCACGGGCACGGGGACACCCCATGGGCACCCACGGGCACCCACTGTCACCCACGGGCACCCAGGGGCACAGGGACACCCCATGGGCACCCACGGGCACAGGGACACCCCATGGGCACCCACGGGCACAGGGACACCCCATGGGCACCCACGGCCACCCACGGGCACCCACGGGGACAGAGACACCCCATGGGCACCCACGGGCACCCACGGGCACAGGGACACCCCACTGTCACCCGCTGTCACCCGCTGTCACCCACTGTCACCCATGGGCACAGGGACACCCCATGGGCACCCACGGGCACCCACAGGCACAGGGACACCCACTGTCACCTGCTGTCACCCACTGTCACCCACGGGCACAGGGACACCCCATGGGCACCCACGGGCACCCGTGGCCATGGGGACATCCCATTGGCACCCACGGGCACCCACGGGCACCCACTGTCACCCATAGGCACAGGGACACCCCATGGGCACCCGCTGTCACCCACGGGCACAGGGACACCCCATTGGAACCCACTGTCACCTGCTGTCACCTGCTGTCACCCACGGGCATAGGAGTACCCCACTGGCACCCACAGGCACCCACGGGCACCCACAGGCACAGGGACACCCCACTGTCACCCGCTGTCACCTGCTGTCACCCACGGGCACAGGGACACCCCACTGTCACCCACAGGCACCCATGGGCACCCACTGTCACCCATAGGCACAGGGACACCCATCTGGGGGCCTACTGTCACCCACAGCCAAGGGGACACCACACTGTCACCCAATGTCACCCACAGGCACCCACGGGCACCCACTGTCACCCATAGGCACAGGGACACCCATCTGGGGGCCTACTGTCACCTACTGTCACCCACAGCCAAGGGGACACCCCACTGTCACCCACAGGCACCCATGGGCACCCACTGTCACCCGCTGTCACCCACAGGCACAGGGACACCCCATTGGCACCCACAGGCACCCACTGTCACCCATGGCCACGGGGACACCACATTGTCACCCACTGTCACCCATGGGCACCCACTATCACCCATGGCCACGGGGACACCCCACTGGCACCTGCTGTCACCTGCTGTCACCCACTGTCACCTATGGGGACAGGGACACCCCATTGTCATCCACTGTCACCCTCTCTCACCCACTGTCACCCACGGCCACGGGGACACCCCATTGTCACCCAGTGTCACACACTGTCACCCACAGGGACAGGGACACCCCCCAGGAGGCCATTGTCACCCACTGTCACCCACTGTCACCACTGTCACCCATGGGGACAGGGACACCCCCTGGGTGCCTGCTGTCACCCACTGTCACCCACGGAAACAAGGCAATCCCCCCCTGTCCCCACTGTCACCCGGGGCAGGGGACAGGGCTGGAGTGTCCCCAGTGTCACCTATGGGGACAGAGCCACCCCCCCATGTCCCCAGTGTCACCTGGGACAGGGGACAGGGTTGGGGTGTCCCCAGTGTCACCAGGGGCAGGGGACATGGCCAGGGTGTCCCCATCTCCCCACTGTCACGCATGGGGACAGAGGACAAGCCTGGGGTGTCCCCACTGTCACCTGGGGCAGTGGACAGGGCCGGGGTGTCCCCAGTGTCACCCGGGACAGGGGACAGGCCCGGGGTGTCCCCACGTCCCCCCAGCAGCCTCGGTGTCCGCAGGTGGAGCCGCAGGCGACGGTTGGGGACATCAAAAACCTGTTCAGCAAATCCCGTGAGTGACAGGGATGGGATGGGATGGGATGGGATGGGATGGGATGGGATGGGATGGGGATGGGATGGGATGGGATGGGAATGAGGGGATGGGATGGGATGGGATGGGATGGGATGGGATGGGATGGGATGGGATGGGGATGGGATGGGATGGGATGGGATGGGAATGAGGGGATGGGATGGGATGGGATGGGATGGGATGGGATGGGATGGGATGGGATGGGAGGGAATGGATGGATGGATGGATGGGATGGGATGGGAATGGGGACAGGAATGGGCCTGTCCCCTCGGTGCCACCACGTGTGTCCCCTCTGTCCCACAGACCCCCAGTGGTACCCGGCGAGACAGTCCCTGCGACTGGACCCCAGTGAGTGTCACCCGGGGGGGTCCCCAGGGTGTCCCCAGGTGTCCCCAGGTGCCCTCAGGTGTCTCAGGTGCACCCCAGGTGTCCCCAAATGTCCCAGGTGTCTCAGGTGTCCCCAGGCTGTGCCCCGGTGTCTCAGGTGTCTCACATGTCCCCAGGTATCCCCAGGATGTCCCCAGGATGTCCCCAGGTGCCCCCTCAGGTGTCCCATGTGTCCCAGATGTCCCCAGGATGTCCCCAGATGTCTCCCCAGGCTGTCCCCAAGTGTGTCCCCCAGATGTCCCCAAGTGTCTTAGATGTCCCCAGGTGTCTGAGGTGTCCCTGTTCCCAGGCTGTCCCCAGGTGTCCCCAGGCTGTCCCCAGGTGTCCCCAGGTGTCTTAGGTGTCCCAGGCTGTCCCCAGGTGTCCCCAGGTGTGTCCCCAGGTGTCCCCAGGTGTCTGAGGTGTCCCCAGGCTGTCCCCAGGCTGTCCCCAGGTGTGTCCCAGGCTGTCCCCAGGTGTCCCCAGGCTGTCCCCAGGTGTGTCCCAGACTGTCCCCAGGTGTGTCCCAGACTGTCCCCAGGTGTCCCCAGGCTGTCCCCAGGCTGTCCCCAGCTGCCCCCAGGCTGTCCCCAGGTGTCCCCAGGTGTCCCCAGGCTGTCCCCAGGCTGTCTCCAGCTGCCCCCAGGCTGTCCCCAGGTGTCCCCAGGCTGTCCCCAGGTGTCCCCAGGCTGTCCCCAGGTGTGTCCCAGACTGTCCCCAGGTGTCCCCAGGCTGTCCCCAGGTGTCCCCAGGCTGTCCCCAGGCTGTCTCCAGCTGCCCCCAGGCTGTCCCCAGGTGTCCCCAGGCTGTCCCCAGGTGTGTCCCAGACTGTCCCCAGGTGTGTCCCAGACTGTCCCCAGCTGCCCCCAGGCTGTCCCCAGGTGTGTCCCAGACTGTCCCCAGGTGTGTCCCAGACTGTCCCCAGGTGTCCCCAGGCTGTCCCCAGCTGCCCCCAGGCTGTCCCCAGGTGTGTCCCAGACTGTCCCCAGGTGTCCCCAGGCTGTCCCCAGGCTGTCTCCGGCTGCCCCCAGGCTGTCCCCAGGTGTCCCCAGGCTGTCCCCAGGCTGTCTCCAGGTGTCCCAGGTGTCTGAGGTGTCCCCAGGTGTCTGAGGTGTCCCTAGGCTGTCCCCAGATGCCCCCAGCTGTGTTCCAGGCTGTCCCCAGGCTGTCCTCAGGCTGTCCCCAGGCTGTCCCCAGGTGTCCCAGGTGTCTGAGGTGTCCCTGTCCCCAGAGGGTCGCTCGCTGAAGGACGAGGATGTGCTGCAGTCGCTGCCCGTGGGCACCACGGCCACGCTCTACTTCCGGGACCTGGGGGCTCAGATCAGCTGGGTCACGGTGAGGGACCGTCCCCATGGCCACCCTGTCACCCCCTGTGTCACCCCTGTCCCCTCTGTGTCCCCCCTGTCCCCTCTGTGTCACCCCTGTCACCCCCTGTGTCCCCCATGGCCACGCTCTACTTCTGGGACCTGGGGGCTCAGATCAGCTGGGTCATGGTGAGGGACCGTCCCCATGGCCACCCTGTCACCCCCTGTGTCACCTCTGTGTCACCCTGTCCTCTCTGTGTCACCCACAGTCACCCCGTGTCCCCCACAGTCACTCTGTCCCCTCTGTGTCACCTCTGTGTCACTCTGTTCCCTCTGTGTCCCCACGGTCACCCCTGTCACCCCATGTGTCCCCCACGGTCATCCTGTCCTCTCTGTGTCCCCCCATGTTGCCCTGTCACCCCCTCTGTCCCTGTCACCCCCTGTGTCCCTGTCACCTCCCATCACCCCTTGGGGGTGTCGAGCAGGTGTCCCGGGTGTCCCTGTCCCAGGTGTTCCTGATGGAGTACACGGGGCCGCCGCTCATTTACCTGTCCCAGGTGTCCCAGGTGTCCCTGTCCCCTGTCCCTGATGTCCCTGTCCCTTGTCCCTGACTGTCCCTGTCCCTGTCCCCTGTCCCAGGTGTTCCTCACCGAGTACGCAGGGCTGCTGCTGATTTACCTGTCCCAGGTGTCCCAGGTGTCCCTGATGTCCCTGTCCCTGATGTCCCTGTCCCCTGTCCCTGATGTCCCTGATGTCCCTGATGTCCCTGTCCCCTGTCCCAGGTGTTCCTGACGGAGTACGCGGGGCTGTTGCTCATTTACCTGCTGTTCTATTTTTGGGTGCCATTGCTCATTTACCTGTCCCAGGTGTCCCTGACTGTCCCTGATGTCCCTGTCCCCTGTCCCCTGTCCCTGATGTCCCTGTCCCTGTCCCAGGTGTTCCTGACGGAGTACGCGGGGCCGTTGCTCATTTACCTGTCCCAGGTGTCCCTGTCCCTGATGATGTCCCTGATGTCCCTGTCCCCCCTGCAGGTGTTCCTGACAGAGTATGCAGGGCCGTTGCTCATTTACCTGCTGTTCTATTTTCGGGTGCCGTTCCTGTACGGGCCCCGCTACGACTTCACCGCCAGCCGGCACCGCGTCGTGCAGTGAGGGCCGGGGCTGGGGGGGCTGGGGGGGTCCTGGGGGGGCAAAGGGGGGAGTCTGGGGGGTCCTGGGGGGTCCTGGGGGGCAAAGGGGGGATCTGGGGGTCCTGGGGGGCAAAGGGGGGATCTGGGGGGCAATGGGAGGGGCCCTGGGGGGTCTGGGGGGTCTGGGAGAGGGCAATGAGGGGGCTCTGGGGGGGCATTGGGGGGGTTCTGAGGGGAGTGGGGGTGTCAGGGAGGGGGCAGTGAGGGAGCCCAGGGGGGTCTGGGGGGACTTGGAGGGGTCTGGGGGGACTTGGAGGGGTCTGGGGGGTCTGGGAGCATCGAGGGGGGGGCTTGGAGGGGCAATTGGGGGGTCCTGAGGGGACTGGGGGGTGTCGGGGGGGGCTGGGAGGGGGCAATGAGGGGGCCCAAGGGGGGTTTGGGAGCATCAGGGGGATCTGGGAGGGGGCAGGGGGGGCAATGGGGAGTCCTGAGGGGACTGGGGGTGTCAGGGGGGTCTGGAGGGGCCAATGAGGGGGTCCTGGGGGGCTGATTAGTGCAATGGAGGGGTCGGAGGGGCTGATGGGGGGTCCCTGCAGGAGGTGAGGGAAGGGACAGGGGGGCACAGGGGCACAGGGAGCAGGGTGGGGTGTCCCCAGGGCGTGTCCCTGTGGCATCCCCTGACCCCCCCCATGTCCCCTGCCCCCTGTGACCCCCCTGTGACCCCCCCGTGCCCCCCCCCAGCCTGGCCTGTTGCTGCCACTCGTTCCACTACGTGAAGCGGCTGCTGGAGACGCTCTTTGTGCATCGCTTCTCGCACGGCACGATGCCCCTGCGCAACATCTTCAAGGTGCCACCCTGTCCCTGTGTCCCCTGTGACCCCTGTCCCTCCCTGTCACCCCCTGTCACCTCCTGGGTCACCACAGCCCCTCCAGGTCACCCCTGTCACCTCCCTGTCCCTCCCTGTCCCACCAACACGATGCCCCTGTGCGACATCTTCAAGGTGCCACCATGCCCCCTGTGCCCCCTGTGACCTCTGTCACCTCTGTCACCTCCCTGGCACCCCCTGGCACCTTCTGGCACCCCCCAGCACCTCCTGTCCCCTCCCTGTCCCTCCCTGTCCCACCAACACGATGCCCCTGCGTGACATCTTCAAGGTGCCACCCTGTCCCCTGTTTCCCCTGTCACCTCCCTGACACCTCCCTGGCACCTCCTGGGTCACTGCAGCCCCCACCCCCCCAGTCACCCCTGTCCCCTCCCTGTCCCCTCCCTGTCCCCTCCCTGTCCCCTCTGGTGCTCTTGTGGCACTGTGACTCTGTGCAACACCTTCAAGGTGGCACTGTCACCTTTGTCCCCCCCTTGTCACCTCCCTGGCACTCCATGTCACCCCTGGGTCACCACATCCCCCCAGGTTGCCCCCTGTCACCTCCCTGTCCCCTCCCTGTCCCCACAGCTCCTCAGGTGACACCGGGACCCTGCACGACGTCCTCAGGGTGTGACTGTCACCTCTGTCACCTCCCTGTCCCCCCGGGGTCCCCACCCCCTCCTGGGCAGCACCTGCACACCTGGGTGTCCCCAGGTGTCCCTGCCCCCGTGCCAGTGTGTCCCCAGTGTGTCCCCAATGTGTCCCCAACGTGTCCCCAATGTCCCCAGAACTGCACCTACTACTGGGGCTTCGCTGCCTGGATGGCCTATTACATCAACCACCCGCTGTACACCCCGCCAGGTGAGTCCCTGTCACCTCCTGTCACCTCCTGTCACCCCCCTGTCACCCCCCTGTCCCCTATTACATCAACCACCCGCTGTACACCCCGCCAGGTGAGTCCCTGTCACCTCCTGTCACCTCCTGTCACCCCCCTGTCACCCCCCTGTCCCCTATTACATCAACCACCCGCTGTACACCCCGCCAGGTGAGTCCCTGTCACCTCCTGTCACCTCCTGTCACCCCCCTGTCACCCCCCTGTCCCCTATTACATCAACCACCCGCTGTACACCCCGCCAGGTGAGTCCCTGTCACCTCCTGTCACCTCCTGTCACCCCCCTGTCCCCTATTACCTCAACCACCCGCTGTACACCCCGCCAGGTGAGTCCCTGTCCCCTCCTGTCCCCCCCTGCCACCCCCCTGTCACCCCCCTGTCCCCTATTACCTCAACCACCCGCTGTACACCCCGCCAGGTGAGTCCCTGTCCCCTCCTGTCCCCTCCTGTCACCTCCTGTCACCCCCCTGTCACCCCCCTGTCCCCTATTACATCAACCACCCGCTGTACACCCCGCCAGGTGAGTCCCTGTCCCCTCCTGTCCCCTCCTGTCCCCCCCTGTCACCCCCCTGTCACCCCCCTGTCTCCTATTACATCAACCATCTGCTGTACACCCCGCCAGGTGAGTCCCTGTCCCCTCCTGTCACTCCCCTGTCACCCCCCTGTCTTTCACCTTGTTCCCTCTCTGTCCCTTCCCTGTCACCTACCCCGTCCTCTACCTTGTTCCCTCTCTGTCACCTCCCTGTCCCCTCCCTGTCCCCTCCCTGTCACCTCCCTGTCCCCTGCCTTGTCCCCTGGCTGTCCCCAGCAGTGTCACCTGTCCCCATCCCTGTCACCTGGGTGCCCCCAGTGTGTCCCCAACGTCCCCAACACACCCCCCATCCCTTTGTCCCCCCACGTCCCCTTGGGGACACCATCGGGGGGACTGTCACTGTCCCTGACCCCCCCAATGTCCCCTGGGGACACCATGTGGGGGGTGTCACTGTCCCTGACCCCCCCCAATGTCCCCCAGGGGGTGTCACTGTCCCTGACCCCCCCAATGTCCCCCAGGGGGTGTCACTGTCCCTGACCCCCCCCAATGTCCCCCAGGGGGTGTCACTGTCCCTGACCCCCCCAATGTCCCCCAGGGGGTGTCACTGTCCCTGACCCCCCCCAATGTCCCCCAGGGGGTGTCACTGTCCCTGACCCCCCCATGTCCCCCGTGTCCCCCCAGCCTACGGTGACGAGCAGGTGAAGGTGGCACTCGCCGTGTTCCTGGTGGGTCCCCATGGGGGGGCTGGGAGGGGCTGGGGGGGTCCCAGTGGGGAGGGGGGGTTTGGGGGGTCCCAGTGGGTGCTGGGGGGGTTTGGGAGGGGTCCCAGTGGGGGCTGGGGGGGTTTGGGGAGTCCCAGGGAGGGCTGGGGGGATTTGGGGGGTCCCAGTGGGTGCTTGGGGGGGGGGGGGTCCCAGTGGGTGCGGGGGGGTCCCAGTGGGTGCTGGGGAGGAATGGGGGGGGTCCCAGTGGGTGTGGGGGGGCCACGGGGAGCTGGAGTCTCAGTGGGTGCTGGGAGGGTTTGGGGGGTCCCAGTGGGTGCTGGGGGGGCCATGGGGAGCTGGAGGGGTCTCAGTGGGTGCTGCGGGTTTGGGGGGTCCCAGTGGGTGCGGGGGGGGTCCCAGTGGGTGCTGGGGGGGTTTGGGGGGGGGGTCCCAGTGGGTTTGGGGGGTCCCAGTGGGTGCTGGGGGGGTTTGGGGGGGTCCCAGTGGGGGCTGGGGGGGCCATGGGGAGCTGGAGGGGTCTCAGTGGGTGCTGCGGGTTTGGGGGGTCCCAGTGGGTGCGGGGGGGTCCCAGTGGGGGCTGGGGGGGTTTGGGGGGGTCCCAGTGGGGGCTGGGGGGGTTTGGGGGGGTCCCAGTGGGGGCTGGGGGGGCCATGGGGAGCTGGAGGGGTCTCAGAGGGTGCTGCGGGTTTGGGGGGTCCCAGTGGGTGCGGGGGGGTCCCAGTGGGGGCTGGGGGGGTTTGGGGGGGTCCCAGTGGGGGCTGGGGGGGTTTGGGGGGGTCCCAGTGGGGGCTGGGGGGGCCATGGGGAGCTGGAGGGGTCTCAGAGGGTGCTGCGGGTTTGGGGGGTCCCAGTGGGTGCGGGGGGGTCCCAGTGGGTGCTGGGGGGGTTTGGGGGGTCCCAGTGGGTGCGGGGGGGTGAATGTGGGTGCTGAGGGGGGGTTGGGAGGGTCGGGTGGGTGCCGGGGGGGGGGTCCAGGTGCCACCCAACACTCAGACCCCCCCTCAACCCCCCCCCCTTTTACCCCCCCCTCCAGTTCTGCCAACTCGGGAACTTCTCCATCCACGTGGCCCTGAGGAACCTGCGCCCTGCGGGTGAGGGGGACAGGGGGGACATGAGGGGACACAGAGGGGACAAGGGGGACATGGGGACAGGGGGGACACAGAGGGGACAAGGGGGACATGGGGACAGGGGGGACACAGAGGGGACACCCAGGGAAAAGGGGGACACAGCGGGGGACACAGGGAAAGGGGGGGACACAGAGACAGAGGGGATATGGGGAGGACACGGGGGGGACACCCAGGGACATGGGGGACACAGAGACAGGGGGGGAAAACAGGGACAGGGGGACACCCAGGGACACGGGGACACAGGAACAGGGACGTGAGGAGGTGACATGAGGGGGTGACGTGTCCAGCAGAGTGACACTGGGGGTGACACTTGGGGTGACACTGGGTGTCACGGGGGGAGTGACACTGGAGATGACACTGGGGGTGTCACGGGGGGGTCATGGGGGGGTGACCCTGCTGTGACCGTGTCGGGGGGGTCATGGGGGGGTCACAGGGGAGGTGACCCGGCTGTGACGTGTCACCCGAGGAGGGGGGGGTGACCCTGGGGGTGACCTGGCTGTGACGTGTCACCCGTGGGGGATGGGGTGACACTGGGGGTGGCATTAGCTGTGCTGTGTCCCCCACGGGGGCTGGGGTGACCCGTGTCGGGGGGGGGGGGTGACATCAGCTGTGACATGTCCCCCCCACGGGGGCTGGGGTGACCCGTTTTGGGGTGCCAGGCTCCAAGACCCGGAAGATCCCGTACCCCACCCGGAACCCCTTCACGTGGCTCTTCCTGCTCGTGTCCTGCCCCAACTACACCTACGAGGTGGGGGGGGACAAAATGGCCCTGGGGGGGACGGGGGGGGTTCTGGGGGGGGACAGGGAGGGGGACGTGGCTGTGGGGGGCTCCTGGGAAGGGGGACACATGGTCCTGGGGGGGACAGAGGGGGAGCTCCTGGGGGGGACACGGCCCTGGGGGGGGACAAGGAGGGTCCTAGGGGGGACAGGGGAGGGGACACGGCCCTGGGGGGGGGACAAGGAGGGTCCTAGGGGGGACAGGGGAGGGGACACGGCCTTGGGGGGGGTTGATGTGGCCCTGGGGGACTCCTGAGGGGGAGAGGGCGGGGGACATGGCTTTGGGGAGCTCCTGGGGGGGACATGGCCCTGGGGGGCTCCTGGGGGAGCATTGGGGACACAATCCTGGGGGGGTGGGGGACATCACTGGGCAGGGGGGGGGAAGGACACGGCCCTGGGGGGCTCCGGGAGTGGGGGGGGTAGAGCCTGGAGGGGGAGGGGCACCCCTCGAGGAGGTGACACCGCCCTGAGGGGAGGAGGGGACACCCCTGGGGATGGCTGTGCTGGGGGGGGGGCACCACAGTGAGGGACCCCTGGGAGGGGCACAGCAACACTGGGAGGGGGGAGGGGAGCCCTATAGGGACCTGTCCCCCTCAATGGGTGACCCCCCCCCTCAATGGGTGACCCCCCCTCAATGGGTGACCCCCCCTCAATGGGTGACCCCCCCCCATGGGTGACACCCCCCCCAATGGGTGACCCCCCCTCAATGGGTGCCCCCCCCCTCAATGGGTGTCCCCCCCCAATGGGTGACACCCTCTCAATGGGTGACCCCCCCTCAATGGGTGACCCCTCCCCCTCAATGGGTGACCCCCCCTCAATGGGTGACCCCTCCCCCTCAATGGGTGACCCCCCCTCAATGGGTGCCCCCCCCCTCAATGGGTGTCCCCCCCCAATGGGTGACCCCCCCCTCAATGGGTGACCCCCCCTCAATGGGTGCCCCCCCCTCAATGGGTGCCCCCCCCTCAATGGGTGACCCCCCCCCAATGGGTGACCCCTCCCCCTCAATGGGTGACCCCCCCTCAATGGGTGCCCCCCCCCAATGGGTGACCCCCCCCTCAATGGGTGACCCCTCCCCCTCAATGGGTGCCCCTCCCCTCAATGGGTGACCCCTCCCCCTCAATGGGTGCCCCCCCCCCAATGGGTGACCCCCATCCTCAATGGGTGACCCCCCCAGGTCGGGTCCTGGATCGGCTTCACCATCATGACCCAGTGCCTGCCCGGTGAGGGGGGGGACACTGGGGAGGGGACATTGGGGGACACTGGGGAGGGGACATGGGAGGGACACTAGGGGGGGTTGGAGGGGGAAAGGGGCCCTTTTTGGGGGGGGGGATTTGGGATGAGAGGGGTGCACCTTGGGGGGGGGAGGGGACACTGGAGTCCTTGGGGTCCCTCTCTCCCCATGTCCCCTGTGCCATCCTGGGGTCCCTGTGTGCCCTGTCCCTCCCCTGTCCCCTCCCATGTCCCCTGTCCCCTCCCATGTCCCTGTCCCTCCATGTCCCTCCCCTGTCCCACCCCAGGGTCCCCTGTCCCCTCATGTCCCCTTCTCCCCCCCAGGGGTCCATGTCCCCTCCTGTGGTCCCCTGTCCTACTCCACGTCCCCTGTCCCACCCCGGGGTCCCTTGTGCCACCCCAGGGTTCCCTGTCCCCACCCATATCCCCTGTCCCACCCCCAGCCCCCCAGATCCTCTGTTCCCGTGGGATCCCTGCTCCTCCTATATCCCTGTCCCCTCCCCTGTCCCGATGTCCCCTCCTGGGTCCCCCTGTCCCCTCCTGGGTCCCCTGTCCCCTCCTGGGTCCCCCTGTCCCCTCCTGGGTCCCCTGTCCCCTCCTGGGTCCCCCTGTCCCCTCCTGGGTCCCCCTGTCCCCTCCTGGGTCCCCTGTCCCCATCGGGCTGCCCAAACCCCCCGTCCCCTGGGGTTTATGTCCCTCTCTGGAGTCCCCATGTCCCCTGTCCCCTCCACGTCCCCTGTGCCACCCCAGGGTTCCCTGTCCCCACCCATGTCCCCTGTCCCACCCCCAGCCCCCCAAATCCCTTTTTCCCATGGAATCCCTGCTCCTCCTATATCCCTGTCCCCTCCCCTGTCCCCACATCCCCTCCTGGGTCCCCTGTCCCCATCGGGCTGCCCAAACCCCCCGTCCCCTGGGGTTTATGTCCCTCTCTGGAGTCCCCATGTCCCCTGTCCCCTCCACGTCCCCTGTGCCACCCCAGGGTTCCCTGTCCCCACCCATGTCCCCTGTCCCACCCCCAGCCCCCCAAATCCCTTTTTCCCATGGAATCCCTGCTCCTCCTATATCCCTGTCCCCTCCCCTGTCCCCATGTCCCCTCCTGGGTCCCCTGTCCCCATCGGGCTGCCCAAACCCCCCGTCCCCTGGGGTTTATGTCCCTCTCTGGGGTCCCCCATCCCCTCTATGTCCCCTCCTGGGTCCCCATCTCCCCTCCATGTCCCCTGTCCCCTCCATGTCCCCTGTCCCTACACCCCCCTCAGGATGTCCCTCCCGGGATGTCCCCCCCCTGTCCCCTCCCCCGTGCCCCCCTGGGTGTGCTGTCCCTGCCCGGTGGTGACAGTGGCCCTGGTGGCCCCGGTGGCCCCGCAGTGGCTCTTTTCTCGCTCGTGGGCTTCGTGCAGATGGCGATCTGGGCCCAGGGGAAGCACCGCAGCTACCTCCGGGAATTCCGGGATTATCCCCCCCTGCGCTCCCCCATCATCCCCTTCCTGCTGTGACACCCTGGGGACACCCTGGGGACACCCTGGGGACATCCCTGGGACACCCCCAGCCTCTGGGAATTCCGGGATTATCCCCCCCATGTTCCCCCATCATCCCCTTCCTGCTGTGACAGCCTTGGGGACACCCAGGGGACATCCCTGGGACACCCTGGGGACATCCCTGGGACACTCTGGGGACATCCCTGGGACAGCCCCAGCCTCTGGGAATTCTGGGATTATCCCCCCCATGCTCCCTCATCATCCCGTTCTTGCTGTGACACCCTGGGGACACCCTGGGGACATCCCAGGGACACTCTGGGGACATCCCCAACCTCCGGGAATTCTGGGATTATCCCCCCCTGCGCTCCCCCATCGTCCCCTTCCTGCTGTGACACCCTGGGGACACCCTGGGGACATCCCTGGGACACTCTGGGGACACTCCCAACCTCCGGGAATTCCGGGATTATCCCCCCCTGCGCTCCCCCATCATCCCCTTCCTGCTGTGACACCCTGGGGACACCCTGGGGACATCCCTGGGACACTCTGGGGACACTCCCAACCTCCGGGAATTCTGGGATTATCCCCCACTCTCTGATCCCACATCGTCCCCTTCCTGCTGTGACCTTGGGGACACCCTGGGGACACCCCGGGACACCCCCCCTACCCCGTGGGGACAGCCCAAGGACATCCTGTCCTCCACTGTCCCCTTCCCACTGGGACACCTCGGGCAGCCCTTGGGGACACCCCAACCTCTGGGGACACCCCAAACTCTGGGGACACCCTGAGCTGCCCCAGGACAGGGACACGAGCCTGTTGTCACAGCAGGGCATGGGGGGGGATGTGGCCCCCCTGTCCCCTCCCCGGTGACAGTGTCACCCCCAGGGTTCCATCCCCAGTGACACTGTCACACTGTCACACCCAGTGTCCCCTCCCCGGTGACACTGTCACCCCCAGGGCTGCCCCAGCCACTGGTGACATCAGTGGTGGTGACAAGGTGGTGTCACCCCCCCCCCCCCCCACACGGGATCTGTCCCCACGTCCCCTGTCCCTGCAGGTGACAATAAATCACATCCCTCCCCCCACGCGTGGCCTGTCATTGTCCCACCCCAGGGGACACACGGGGGGGTCAGGTGGGGACAATCCCGCTGTCCCCAGGCCAGGGAGGGGGGTTGTCACTGTGATGTCCCCGCGATGTCCCCATGCACAGGGAGGAGCCGTCACGGCGTCACTCGGTGGTTTTATTGTACAGGGGTGGCCTTGTCACCATGGTGGGGTGTGGTGGGTGTCACAGGTGCCACTCGGTGTCATCCGGTGTCGGTGGCCTTGGTGTCACTCAGTGTCACTCAGTGTCACCCGGTGTCGCTTGGTGGCCTCGGTGTCACTCGGTGTCACCCGGTGTCACCTGGTGTCACTCGGTGGCCTCGGTGTCACTTGGTGGCCTCAGTGTCACTCGGTGTCACTCGGTGTCACTCGGCAGCCTCGGCAGCCTCCTGGCGTTTCCGGAGCCGCTTCTGGCGCTGCCGGAGCCGCCGCTCGCGCTCGAACTCCTTCATGCGCATCACGTAACTGTGGGGACAGCCCTGTCACCTCCCCTGCCATTGTCACCCGTCACTGTCACCCCTGTCACCTCCCAACTCCTTCATGTGCATCACGTAACTGTGGGGACAGCCCTGTCACCTCCCCTGTCATTGTCACCCGTCACTGTCACCCCTGTCACCTCCCAACTCCTTCATGTGCATCACGTAACTGTGGGGACAGCCCTGTCACCTCCCCTGTCATTGTCACCCCTGTCACCTCCCCTGTCACTGTCATCCCTGTCACTGTCACCCCTATCACTGTCACCCCTGTCACCTCCCAACTCCTTCATGCACATCACGTAACTGTGGGGACAGCCCTGTCACCTCCTCTGTCACCTCCCCTGTCATTGTCACCCCTGTCACCACCCCTCACCACCCCCTGTCACCAACCCCTGTCACTGTGTCACCAGGTGTCACCACGTCACTTTCATGTGCATCATGTAACTGTGGGGACAGCTCTGTCACCTCCCCTGTCACCTCCCCTGTCACTGTCACCCCCTCACCAACCCCTGTCACTGTCTGTCACCACCCCTGTCACTGTGTCACCAGGGTGTCACCACAAATCCTTCATGCACATCACGTAACTGCCAGGGGACAGCCCTGTCACCTCCCCGTCACTGTCACCCCTCTCACTGTCACCCCTCTCACTGTCACCCCTCTCACTGTCACCCCTCTCACTGTCACCCTTGTCACTGTGTGTGTCACCGCCTCTGTCACCCTGTTACTGTGTCACCATCCATGTCCCTCTGTCCCTGTCCCCCACTCACTCTTCATGCTGGCAGTTGTCCCAGTGTGTCCCCATGTCCCCCACTCACTCCTGGTGTTGGCAGCTGTCCCATGTCCCCCTGTCCCTGTCCCCCACTCACTCCTGGTGCTGGCAGCTGTCCCAGTGTGTCCCCATGTCCCCCACTCACTCTTCATGCTGGCAGCTGTCCCAGTGTGTCCCCTGTCCCCCATGTCCCTGTCCCTGTCCCCCACTCACTCTTCGTGCTGGCAGCTGTCCCACTGGTGCCTCAGGTGGTGGCAGCCCCAGGGCACGGGGAAGTTGTCGCGGTGGCAGCGCAGGAGCCGCACCAGGTGATGGGCACAGAAATCCCTCTGCTCCAGCGGCACCCGCGCCTCAGCCAGCTGGGACGCCGAGGCCACCATGGCTGGGACAGGGACAGGGACAGGACAGTCAGGGACACCATGGATGGGACAGGGACAGGGACAGTCAGGGACACCATGGCTGGGACAGGGACAGGGACAGGACAGTCAGGGACACCATGGATGGGACAGGGACAGGACAGTCAGGGACACCATGGCTGGGACAGGGACAGGGACAGGACAGTCAGGGACACCATGGATGGTACAGGGACAGGGACAGTCAGGGACACCATGGCTGGGACAGGGACAGGGACAGGACAGTCAGGGACACCATGGATGGTACAGGGACAGTCAGGGACAGTCATGGACAGTCAGAGACACCATGGCTGGGACAGGGACAGGGACAGTCAGGGACACCATGGATGGGACAGGGACAGGACAGTCAGGAACAGGGGGACACACAGGGGGGCGATGGGTGGGGACAAGGGGGGTGATGAGGGGGGTGACATGAGCGAGGACATGGCGACACACGGGGGGGCGACAGGGGCGGGGACAGGAGAGGAGGCCACAGCAGGGCGGGGGACACGCGGGACACGTCGGGGGCAGGGAGGGGACACAGGAGGGGACACCCACGGGGGAGGTCACGGAGGTCACCGCGGGGACGCCCCAAGGGCACCGAGCCCGTGTCCCTCCCCCCGATCCCCTTTGTCGCCGCGTCCCTCCCTGTCACCCCCGTCCCCTCTGTCACCCCCTTTCCCCTCTGTCCCCTCCGTGTACCCCCCGTCCCTCCCGTCCCCTCTGTCCCCGCCGTGTCCCCTTGTCCCTCCCTATCCCCCCGTTTCCCCCTTGTCCCTCCCTGTCCCCCCGTTTCCCCCTTGTCCCTCCCTGTCTCCCGTGTCCCCCCGTCCCTCCCCGTCCCCCGTGTCCCCTCACGGACTGCGGGGCCGGCGGTTGGGCATCCCCATGTCGGGGGGGAACGTCGGCATCTGCAGCGGGTCCGGCTCCACCTCCGCGTCCCACAGGTAGCGCCGCGCCAGGTGCGCGCCCATGGCGGCAGGAATATCGGGAAAATTTAAGGAATATTGGGAATATTTAAGGAATATCGGGAATAAAGGGCCGGGACCGGGACACGGCCCGGGCAGCGGAAACACCGGAACCGGAAACCGCTGCACACGCCCCCCCCCGCCCGGGCCCTGAAGAGCGGCGCCCCCTGGCGGCGGGGAGGACCAAGGGGAGGACTGGGGGGTTCTGGGGGTTTGGGGTCCCCCCCGACCCCCCCCGCCAACCTGCGACCCCGCACCCCAAAATCCTCCTCCGATCCCCCAAATCTTCCCCTCACCCCCGAACTCCTCCCCCAACTCCCATCCCAACCCCCCGGCCCCTTCTTAGGACCCCCCCCCAAAGACCTCCCCCCCTTCGCACCCCAAAACCCTCCCCCGATCCCCCAAATCTTCCTATCACCCCCGAACTCCTTCCCCAAGCCCCATCCCACCCCCCCGAACCCCTCTTGAGAGCCCCCACATCCCGTTAGGACCCTCCCCCAGACTCCTCCTCCACACCCCAAAATCTCCCCTGATCCCCCAAATCTTCCCCTCACCCCAAAATCCTCCCTCACCCCCATCCTCACCCCCCGCACCCCTCTTGAGAACCCCCCCCCAACAGACACCCCCCCCCCCGCACCCCAAACCTCTCCCCCCAACTCCCTGGACCCCCCTAAAACCACCCTAGGACCCCCCTGCACTCCCTCAATGTCCCACAGCCCCTCCCCCTTTGGGGACAGCAGTGGCACCTCTGGGGGGACACAGGGGGGTGGCACTAAGGCTTCAAGGGGACCCCCCCAGAGTGTCCCCAAGGACCCCCCCAGTGTCCCCAGGGGGGCACAAGGGCCATCGGGGGGGGAGGGGACAGGACACACCAAGTGTCCCCAACGGAGCCACTCATTGTCCCCAAGGGGAGGGCGATGTCCCCACCCAGGGGGTGGGTGGCAGGTGTCCCCAAGGGGGGCCAGCAGGGACAGGGGACATGTTGGGGACCCAAAGCCCCTCCCCGAGATGTCCCCAAATTCCCCCCCTCCCCAAGAAGAGCCGAAGCCACCGAAGGGGACAAGGGACAGTTTTTATGGTGACGGGAGTGTCCCCAAGGGCCACCAAAGGCAAGGACAGAGCTGGGGGACACAAAGCAGCCTGAGGGACACCAGGGGACAGAAGGGGACACCAGCAGGGCCATGGGGGGGAAGGACATGAGTGGACCCTGGTGTTGTCCCCAGGGGAGAGCAGGGGACACCAGGAGGGACGAGGGACAGGGCTGAGGGACCCAGACGGGCTGCAGTGTCCCCAAGGGAGGACAAGGGACACTGAGGGGGATCCAACCGGCTCTGATGTCCCCAAGGGCCACCAGGAGGGACAAGGGACACAGGGGAGGGACCTGAACCAGCTCCAATGTCCCCAAGGGCCATCATGGGGGACAAGGGACAGGGGGGACGTCCCTTGTCCCACACAGGGACACGACACAAAGACACGACGGGGGTCGGGATGTCCCTCTTGTCCCTCCAGCCCCTCGTCCCCCTCGGTCCTCGTCACGCCTGGTGACATCACACCAGTGATGTCACACAGATGATGTCACATCCGATGATGTCACTCCAGACCCTCCTGGAGCGCGAGGACACGACACGAGGCCCTTGAGGGACGTCAGGACACCCCTCAGGGCCCCCTCAGGGCTCCTGCCATGGGTGACGATGTCCCTCAGGCCCAGGGGAGTGTGAGGATGACAATGATGATGATGACAATGACGATGATGACAATGACGATGATGACAATGACATTGATGACGATGTTGATGACGATGATGACAAATGATGTTCCTCCTGGTCCTTGTCGCAGACGATATTGATGATGACAATGATGATGACGATGATGATGATGATGATGACAATAACATCCCTCCCAGCCCTCATCCCACCCAACCCCACAGCACAAGGGTCTTGTCACAGACCATGATGCTGCTGATGTTGATGACGATGACAACAGTAACGTCCCTCCTGACACTCATCCAACACCACCCCAGGGCACAAGGGCCTTGTCACAGATGACGACGACGTTGATAACATTGATGGTGACAATAACAAGGACAGTAACATCCCCCGCTGCCCTCACCCCACCCCACCCACCCACCCGACCACCGTTCTGCCCCTCAGTGCCCCTCCAGGCTTGTCACAGACAACGATGATGATGATGATGATGATGTTGATAATGTTAATCACGATGACAATGACGGCAATGACATCCCCCCTGCCCTCACCCCACCCCACCCATCCACCCAACCCCCAGGCTGCCCCTCAGCGCTCTTGTCTCCGGCGATGATGATGATGATGATGTCGATCCTGATAACATTAATGATGATGACAATAATGACAATGACATCCCCCCCATCCCTCACCCCACCCCACCCACCCACCCGACCCCCGTTCTGCCCCTCAGCGCCCCTCCAGGCTCTTGTCACAGACAACAATGATGATGATGATGATGTTGATAATGTTAATCACGATGACAACAATAATATCCCCCCTGCCCTCTCCCCACCCCACCCACCCACCCAACCCCCGTTCCGCCCCTCAGCGCCCCTCCAGGCTCTTGTCTCGGGCGATGACAGCCTCGTCGAACTTGATCATGAGGGTGGTGCCCTTGTGCCAGTGGGCGCTGACGCGGGCGGGGAAGCCGCTGGCGCCCAGCACGGCCTCGAGCAGCCCCGCGGCGAAGGCGGCGCAGTTGAGCGAGCTGTTCTCGCGCGGCACCGACACGAACGTGTTCACCAGCGGCTCCCGCTCGATGACGTAGAAGGTCCTGTCGTCGTCGTTGGCCTGCTCCAGCTTGTCGGCCTCGCGGCCGAACAGCGCCCGCCACAGCGGCCCCTTCACGAACAGCAGCACCCCCAGCACCTTCGTCTCGCGCCGCCCCGGCCGCTCCCGCGCCACCAGCGCGTCCAGCGCCCGCAGCCCCACGTGGTGGCCCAGCCGGGCCAGCCGGGCCTGCAGCTCGGCCACCGAGGCCACGCGGCGCTGGCAGTACTGCACCAGCTCCGAGAAGAGCAGCGCGAAGGCCGCCAGGGACAGCTCCGAGCGCGGCCGGCCCAGAGCCCGCTCCAGAACAGGCGACTTGCCGCGGGTGAAACGGGCGTCCATCCTGCCCTGGGGGGAGAAAATGGGGTTAGGGGGGTCTGGAAGGGTCAGGGGATCAGCAGGGCCAGGGGGGTTACAGGGGGGTCACAGGGGGGTCACAGGGACAGCCGGCCCAGAGCCCGCTCCAGAACAGGACACTTGCTGTGGGTGAAACGGGCGTCCATCCTGCCCTGGGGGGGAGAAAGTGGGGAAAAATGGGGTTAGGGGGGTCTGGAAGGGTCAGGGGGTCAGCAGGGCCAGGGGGGTCACAGGGAGGTCACAGGGGGGTCACAGGGACAGCCGGCCCAGAGCCCACTCCAGAACAAGGGACTTGCTGCAGGTGAAACGGGCATCCATCCTGCCCTGGGGGGGAGAAAGTGGGGAAAAATGGGGTTAGGGGTCTGGCAGGGTCAGTGGGGCGACAGGAGGTCTGGCAGGGTCAGGAGGGTCTGGCAGGGGGTCAGCAGGGGTCATGGGGGGTCACAGGGACAGCTCCGAGCGCGGCCGGCCCAGCGCCCGCTCCAGAACAGGGGACTTGTTGTGGGTGAAACGGGCATCCATCCTGCCCTGGGGGGGAGAAAATGGGGTTAGGGGGGTCTGGCAGGGTCAGGGGGGTGACAGGGGGTCAGCAGGGGTCACAGGGGGGTCACAGGGGGGTCACAGGGACAGCTCCGAGTGCGGCCGGCCCAGCGCTCGCTCCGGCACCAGGAACTTCCCCCAGAGGTGAAACGGGTGCCCATCCTGCCCTGGGGGGGAGAAACGGGGTTAGGGGGGTCTGGCAGGGTCAGGGGGTCAGCAGGGCCAGGGGGGTCACAGGGGGATCACAGGGACAGCCGGCCCAGCACCCGCTCCGGCACTGGAGACTTGCTGCAGGTGAAATGGGCATCTATCCTGCCTGGGGGGGAGAAAATGGGGAAAAAATGGGGTTAGGGGGGGTCTGGAAGGGTCAGGGGGGGTCTGGCAGGGTCAGGTGAGTCTGGCAGGGTCGGGGGGGTCACAGGAGGGACTAGCTTGGGTCCCCCCCATCCCCCCACAGCCCTTGTCCCACACAGTGACACGAGAGATGGGGTGGGGGGGAGAGGAAGGGACTTATGGGGGGGTAAAGGGGGGTTACAGAGGGGGTTTCAGGGGGGGTAAAGGGGGGTTACAGAGGGGGTTTCAGGGGGGTTATGGGGGGGTTACAGGGGGGGTTACAGGGGGGTTTCAGGGGGGTTTCAGGGAGGTTACAGGAGGGTTACAGGGTGGTCACAGAGGGGGTTACAGGGGGTCTCAGGGGGGACAGAGGGGGCTCAGGGGGCACAGAGGGGCTCAGGGGGGACAGAGGGGGCTCAGGGGGGACAGAGGGGGCTCAGGGGGGACAGAGGGGCTCAGGCAGGACAGAGGGGGCTCAGGGGGGACAGAGGGGGCTCAGGGGGGACAGAGGGGGCTCAGGGGGGACAGAGGAGGCTCAGAGGGGACAGAGGGGGCTCAGGGGGGACAGAGGGGCTCAGTTGCAGCGCGGGGGGGGGGGGCAGCCCAAAGGGGATCGAGGGGTGTGAGAGAGACTGGAGGGGGGCTCTGAGGGGGATGGACACCCCCCGGGGAGAGATTGGGGGGGGGGGCCCTGAGGGGGATGGACACCCCCCGGGGAGAGATTGGGGGGGGGGGCCCTGAGGGGGATGGACACCCCCCGGGGAGAGATTGGGGGGGGGGCCCTGAGGGGGATGGACACCCCCCGGGGAGCTGGGCATGGGAGGAGCGGGGGGGGCTGGAGGGGCTTGGAGGGGGGCAGAGCATTTTGGGGGGAGGGGGAGGGGGGACGGCACCGCCCATGGCGGAGTGGGAGGGAAAGGGGGGAAGAACACGACGATCCCCTCGGGGATCGATCCCCTACCGGGGGCGGGGAGGGGATCTGACCATGCCCAGCCCCCTCCCGAGACCCCCAAAACCCCCCAAACCCCCCCCAGACGGACCTGCCCCCGCTCCCGCGTCGTGAAGCGGCCGTAAAGCAAAGGGGGGCGTGGCCCTGTGTGGGGAGGCGGGGCTTGACCCAGCGGCCACGCCTACCCCGATCACGCCCCCTCTCTATGGCCACGCCCCCAGGGGGCACGGGGGACACGTGCGGGACATCGGGGGGGACACGGAGGGACATCTGGTGACACCAGAGGGGGAGGGGTGTCCCTGCCCTCCCCTCCTGCCCCCCATCCCCCCTCGGAACACCTGGGCCGCCATCTGGGGTGGGGGAGGGGCGAGGCCTGATCCGCAATGACGTCATCACGGGGCAAGTGGGGGGGGGGTCTGGGGGTCCGGGTGACCCCCCCGCCCACGCAGAGTGAGGGGGACACAGGGGGGGACACCGGGAATGGAGGGGGTGGAGGGACGGCGAGGGGACATTGGGGACATTGGGGACAGGGGACACCCCTGGGGGGGGCACCGGGGACCCCACGACACCCTGACACCCCCCGTGTCCCCTCTGTCCCCCCCCCCCGTGTCACTGGTGTCACCTGTGTCCCCTCCGTGTCCTTCCCGTGTCACTGATGTCCTCCTGTCCCCTCTGTGTCACCCCCCCGTGTCACTGGTGTCACCTGGGTCCCCCCTGTGTCCCCCTCGTGTCACTGGTGCCCCCCTGTCCCCTCTGTGTCACCTCCGTGTCACTGGTGTCCTCCTGTCCCCTCTATGTCCCAGAGGGACACCAGGGGGACACCAGGGGACATGTGGGGGGGGGGGGTCAGGGGACATGGGGGACACCAGGGGACATGGGGGGGGACAGGGGACATGGGGGGACATGGGGACACCAGGGGGTGGCACTGTGTGCTGGGATGGGGGGGCTCTGGAGCTGGGGACAGGGACATGGGTGGGGACAGGGGTTGGGACAGGGATAAGGACAGGGGACAGGGACAGGGGACAGGGATGGGGACAAGGGACGGGGACAGGGGACAGGGACAGGGGTTGGGGACACTGCGGGGACAAAGACCCTGAGCCAGACCGAGCCCTGCTGTCCCCGGGGACACTGGGGGGGACACTGGGGAGGTAACTGGGAGAGCACTGGGGACCACGGGGGGGGACACTAGAGACACTGGGGGGGACATTGGAGGACACTGGGGGTAGCTGGGGACACTGGGGGACACCGGGGGGGGGGGCACTGGAGGGTACTGGGACACTGGGGGAGATTTGGGGAACAGTGGGGGACACTGGAGAGGGACACTGGAGAGGGACACTGGGGGACACTGAGGGACACTGGGAGATACTGGGGGACACTGGGGGAACACTGGGGGGCGTTGTGGGACACGGGGGGACACCAGAGGGGACACCAGAGGGGACACCAGAGGGGACACCAGAAGGGCCACTGGTGACACTGGACCCGCCCGGCGCAGCTCCACGGGCACTGGTGGGGGGTGCAGGGTGTCACCCCGTGCCCCCCCGTGTCCCCCCTTGTCCCCCCCCGGGTCCCCCCGTGTCCCCCCGTGTCCCCTCACGTGTGTCCCCCCCCCGAACAGGTTTCCCCCCCCCGCGGGCGGTGGGTGCGGGTGGGGGAGGGGTGGATCGGTGGGTGCAATTAAGCGCCATTTGCTTAATTGCTCGCGGCTGCCAAGGGGGGGATTGGGGACACGCGTGGGGAGGGGGGAAGAGCACCCATCCCCCCCCATTCCCCCCTCCCACGCACCCATCCCCGCCCTGCGGCACCCGGGGGTGTCCGGGGCACCCACGGGGATCCCACAGACCCCACAGAGCTCCCACAGCACCCACGGGACTCACGGGGATCCCAAAGCACCCACAGCACCCACAGGGACCCCACAGCACCCACGGGGACTCCACAGAGCACCCACAGCACCCACGGGGACTCCACAGCACCCACAAGGACCCCAAAGCACCCACGGCACCCCACAGAGCTCCCATGGGACCCCACAGCACCCACGGGGACTCCACAGAGCACCCACAGGGGACCCCAAAGCACCCACAGCACCCACGGGGACCTCACAGCAACCACAGGGGACCCCAAAGCACCCACAGCACCCACGGGGACTCCACAGCACCCGCAAGGACCCCAAAGCACCGACAGCACCCATGAGACCCACAGGGACCCCACAGCACCCACAAGGACCTCAAAGCACCCACAGCACCCCATAGAGCTCCCATGGGACCCCACAGCACCCACGGGGACCCCACAGAGCACTCACAGCACCCATAGGGACCCCCAAGCACCCACAGGGATCCCACAGGGCACCCACAGGGACCCCACAGCACCCACGGGGACCCCTCAGAGCATCCACAGCACCCACGGGGACCCCACAGGGCACCCACAGGAACCCCACAGCACCCACGGGGACCCCCCAGGGACCCCACAGCACCCACGGGGACCCCACAGCACCCAAAGCCCCCACGAACACCTCCGGGTGCCCCCCCCGCACGCCCCGCCCCCCGTCCCCCTCCCGCTCTCCCATCGTCCCCGTGTCCCCCCCCGTGTCCCCCCACGCGGGGTATAAGAGGGGGCCACAGGGGTCGCTCCCACCCACCCGCGATGGCGGCCCCGGGGGGGACGGAGCCCGAGCGAGCGGCGGTGAGGGGGGGCACCCATGGATGAAGGGGCACCCACGGGGGAGGCACCCACGGGTGGGGGCACCCGGGGGGGGGAGGCACCCCAGAGGGGCACCAGTGGGTGAGTGGGGGGCACAGAGGGGGGGTGGGGCGCTTGGCGGGTCCCCACGCGGGGGTCCCCTTATTGACTGGGGAGGGGGGTCCCACGTTTGAGGGGGGGCCTGTTCGGGGGGTCCCCTTTTTGGGGGGAGGGGGTCTCTTTTTGGGGGGTTCCATTTTTGGGAGGTTCCCTCTTTAGGGGGGTCCCTTTTTGGGGGGGTTCCCTTTTTGGGGGGGTTCCCCTTTTGGGAGGGTTGTTTTTGGAGGGGTTCCCTCTTTGGGGGGGTCCCTCTTTAGGGGGGGTCCCTCTTTGGGGGGGGTCCCTTTTTAAGGGGGTTCCCTCTTTGGGGGGGTCCCTGTCTCGGGGGAGGGTCACTATTTCGGGGGGGTCCCTGTTTCGGGGGTGGTCCCTGTTTCGAAGGTGGGGTCTCTCTTTCGGGGGGGGTCCCCGTTTCGGGGGAGTGTCACTTTTTCTGGGGGGTGGTCCCTGTTTCGGGGAAGGGGGGTATCACTATTTCGGGGGGGTCCCTGTTCCGGGGGTCCGTGACGCGGCGTCCCCACAGAGGGGGTCCCCGGCGAATGGGGGGGGTCTCCCCCTGAAGGGGGGGTCCCTGTCCCTGTGTCCCCGCCGGGGGGGTCCCCGAGGGAGGGGGGTCTCTGTTTCGAGGGGGAGGGGGGTCTCTGTTTCGGGGGGGTCCCTGACGCGGTGTCTCCTCAGGGGGAGTCCCCGTTTCGGAGGGGTCCCTATTTCGGGGGGGTTCCTTGTTCCAGAGGGTCCTTGACGTGGTGTCCCCGCAGGGGGGGTTCCTGGCCGAGGGGGGGGTGTCTCTGTTTCGAGAGGGGGTCCCTGACGTGGTGTCCCCGCAGGGGGGGTCCCCGGCAGAGGGGGGTCCCTGTTTGGGAGGGTCCCTGTTTTGGGGGTTGGTCCCTGTTTGGGGGGGTTCCTGACGCGGTGTCCCCGCAGGGGGGGTCCCCGGCCGAGAGGGGGTCCCTGTTTGGGAGGGTCCCTGTTTGGGGGGGTCCCTGACCCGGTGTCCCCGCAGGGGGGGTTCCTGGCCGGGGAAGGGGGGCGTCTCTTTTTCGAGAGGGGGTCCCTGACGTGGTGTCCCCGCAGGGGAGGTCCCCGGCCGAGGGGGGGTCCCTGTTTCGGGGGGTGGTCCCTGTTTTGGGGGTTGGTCCCTGTTTCGGGGGTCCCTGACCTGGTATCCCCGCAGGGGGGGTCCCCGCCCGAGGGGGGGGTCCCTGTTTCGGGGGGGGTCCCTGTTTCAGGGGTGGTCCCTGTTTTGGGGGTTGGTCCCTGTTTCGGGGGTCCCTGACCTGGTATCCCCGCAGGGGGGGTCCCCGGCCGAGGGGGGGTCTTCCCCCGAGCAGGGGTCCCCGGAACAGGAGGGATTCTTCTCCCTGCTCAGCTCCGTGCAGGGAGCGCGGATGGACGAGCAGCGCTGCAGCCTCGGGGGGACACAGGGTAGGGACACGGGGGACACGGGGGGGACACAGGGTAGGGACACGGGGGGGACACGGGGGGACACGGGGGGGACACGGGGGGGACACAGGGTAGGGACACGGGGGGACACGGGGGGGACACGGGGGGGACACGGGGGGGACACAGGGTAGGGACACGGCGGGACACGGGGGGGACACGGGGGGGACACAGGGTAGGGACACGGGGGGGACACGGGGGGACACGGGGGGGACACGGGGGGGACACGGGGGGGACACAGGGTAGGGACACGGCGGGACACGGGGGGGACACAGGGTAGGGACACGGGGGGACACAGGGTAGGGACACGGGGGGGCACAGGGTAGGGACACGGGGGGACACAGGGGTGAGGGACACGGGGGTGAGGGACACGGGGGGGCACAGGGTAGGGACACGGGGGGACACAGGGGTGAGGGACACGGGGGTGAGGGACACGGGGACACGAGGGAGAGGGGACACGGGGTGACACGGGGCTGAGGGACACGGGGGGGACACGGGGAGACACGGAGGGACACGGGAGTGAGGGGGCACGGGCACACGAGGGAGAGGGGACACGGGGGGGACACAGGGTGAGGGACATGGGGACACGGGGGGCAGGGGTGAGGGGACACTGGGGTGACACGAGTGAAGGGCACGGAGGGGGGAACGTGGGTGAGGGGACAAGCGGGGCAAGGGGGGGACGGGGCTGAATGGGGGGGAGGGGGCAGCCCAAGGGTTTGGGGACACGAGGAGAGGGACACGGCCGGGGGGACAGCGGGACCCCCCACTGCGGGGGGGCCGTGGGGTCTGTGGGTTCCGGGGGGGGTTCCGTGTGTTCCGTGGGGTCTGTGGGTTCCGGGAGGGTTTCCGTGTGTTCCGTGGGGTCTGTGGGTTCCGGCGGGGGTCCTTGTGTTCCGGGGGGGTTCTGTGTGTTCCATGGGGGGTTCTGTGTATTCCGTGGGGGTTCCGTGGGGGTTCTGTGTGTTCCGTGGGGGTTCCGTGTGTTCCAGGGGGGGTTCTGTGTGTTCCGTGGGGGGCTCCGTGTGTTCCGTGGGGGGTTCTGTGTGTTCCGTGTGTTCCGTGGAGGGTTCTGTGTGTTCCGTGGGTGACGCGGGGGGCTCTGTGTGTTCCGTGGGGGTTCTGTGTGTTCCGTGGGGGGTTCCGTGTGTTCCGTGGGGGGGGTTCCGTGGGGGGGGGTTCCGTGGGGGGCTCTGTGTGTTCCGTGTGTTCCGTGGGGGGGTTCCGTGGGGGGCTCTATGCGTTCCGTGTGTTCTGTGTGGGTTCCGCGTGTTCCGGGCTGACCCGTGGGGTGTTCCCCACGCAGGCGGGGGGGATGTGGGGCAGCCGCCCCCCCCGGAACTGGCGTCGCTGCTGGAGCTGGTGGCGAGCTCGCAGGGCCGGCGGATGGACGAGCAGCGCCTGCCCGTGCCCACCCTGCCCGGCTTCGGACCCGCCTCGGGGGGGGCCCAGGTGGGGCCGGGGAGGGGGCACCGGGGGGGTTTCGGCTGGGGGGGGGGTTGCAGGTGGGACTGGGGGGGCATTGGGGGGGGTTTCGGCTGGGGGGGGGGTTGCAGGTGGGACTGGAGGGCACTTGGAGGGGGCACAGGTGGGACAGGGGGGCACTGGGGGCCTTCGGCTCCGGGGGGGGAACAGGGGGGCACTGGGGGGAGCACAGGTGGGACCGGGGGGGCACTGGGGGGGGCTTTGGCTCGGGGGGGTGAACAGGGGGGCACTGGGGGGGGGGCATTGAGGGAGAGTTTGGCTCGGGGGGGGCACAGGTGGGACAGGGCGGGGGCACAGGTGGGACTGAGGGGCATTTGGGGGGGCTTTGGCTCGGGGGGGGCATTGGGAGGGGCACAGGTGGGACAAGGGGGCTTCAGCTCAGGGGGGGTACAGGTGGGACCAAGGGGGCACCGGGGGGGCTTCAGCTCGGGGGGGGTACAGGTGGGAGAAAGTGGCATTGGGGGGGGGCACAGGTGCGACTGGGGGGGCACAAGTGGGACTGGGGGGGCACAAGTGGGAATGGGGGGCACTGGGGGGGTTCACAGGTGGGACGGGGGGTATTGGGGGGCTTCGGCTCGGGGGGGGCACAGGTGGGACCGGGGGGGCATTGAGGGGAGGTTTTGCCTTGGGGGGGGGCACAGGTGGGACTGAGGGGTATTTGGGGGGGCTTCAGCTCGGGGGGGACATTTGGGGGGGCACAGGTGGGACTGGGGGGCATTTGGGGGGGCTTCGGCTCGGGGGGGACATTGGGGGGGCACAGGTGGGACTGGGGGGGCTTCGGCTCGGAGGGGGCGCAGGGGTGACCGGGGGGGGGCACTGAGGGGGCTTTGGCTCGGGGGGGGGCACAGGTGGGACAGGGGGACCATTGGGGGGGGCACAGGTGGGAGTGGGGGGCATTGGAGGAGTTTTGGCTCGGGGTGGGGGGGCACAGGTGGGACTGGGGGGCACTGGGAGGGGTTTCAGCTTGGTGGGGCACCGGTGGGACTGGGGGGCACTGTGGGGGGAGGGTTGGGGTGGGAGAGGAACACTGGGAGAGGGGGGCACCTCCAGCATTGGGGGGGAGGGGGGTACCCAGGTGGGCACTCGGGGGGGGGTGGGGGGACCCGAGGAGCCCCCCAGGGCACCCTGTGAGTGCCCCTCCCCCCGTGTGTCCCCACAGGACTGACCCCCGGAGCCTCCGGAGTCACCAACACCCCCCCCTTGGTGCCACCCCCTCCCCTCCCCCCATCCCCACGATGTCACCACCCTGTGTCCCCCCCAGTCTGTGTGTCCCCTCCCCCCAATAAACCCCCCGAGCATTTGGGGCCTGTGACACCCACGGGGGCCTTGGGGACATGGGGGGAACTGGGGGGGGGGCACCGGGGACACTGGGGGACAATGGCACCCATGGGGGTGGCACCAGGGGACAATGACACCCATGGGGGTGGCAGCAGGGGACACTTGGGGACAATGGCACCCATGGGGGTGGCACCAGGGGACAATGACACCCATGGGGGTGGCACCAGGGGACACTGGGGGACAATGGCACCCGTGGGGGTGGCACCAAGGGACACTTGGGGACAATGGCACCCATGGGGGTGGCAGCAGGGGACAATGACACCCATGGGGGTGGCAGCAGGGGACACTTGGGGACAATGGCACCTGTGGGGGTGGCACCAAGGGACACTTGGGGACAATGG
Source organism: Pyrocephalus nanus (assembly GCA_038380795.1). NCBI lineage: Eukaryota > Metazoa > Chordata > Aves > Passeriformes > Tyrannidae > Pyrocephalus > Pyrocephalus nanus. The sequence continues at coordinate 2,221,591 of CM076292.1, forward strand.
CACCCATGGGGGTGGCAGCAGGGGACAATGACACCCATGGGGGTGGCAGCAGGGGACACTTGGGGACAATGGCACCTGTGGGGGGGGGCACCAGGGGATACTGGGGGACAATGGCAGGTGTGGAGGTGGCACCAGGGGACATGGGACACTCACATGGCACCAAGGGACACTGGGGGACAATGGCACCCGTGGGGGTGACAGCAGGGGACACGGGACACTCAGGTGGCACCAGGGGACAATGGCACCCATGGGGGTGACAGCAGGGGACAGCCACAGCACTCAGTGACACTGAGGGACACAGGACACCCGCGGGGGTGGCACCAGGGGACACTGGGGGGACACAGGACCCGCAGGTGGCCCTGCCAGCCCCCGGTGCCACCCTGGGGACAGCCCGGGCGGTGCCAGCGCCGTTTATTGGGGGAGGGGACAGCTGGGGGTGTCCCCTCGGGCCGGGGGGGGCAGGGGCAGCTCCAGACACGTGTCCCGTTTGTCACCTGCGTGTCCCCAGCGTGGGGACACGGGGGGTGGCCGCGTGACCCCAGTGCCACCTGCAGGGGTGGCATCAGCCCAGGGCACGTGGCCCTCCTGTCACCCACACGAGAGCGGCCCACGTGTCCCCTCCCCCCCGTGTCCCCCCCGTGTCCCCTCTGCCAGCTGTGCTGGTGGCACCAGGACACTGCCACGTGTCCCCTCTGTCACCGGTGCCAGCACCGCGGCGGTGTCACCGGTGCCTTCGGTGTCCCCTCTGTCACCACGGGGGTGGCACCAGGACAGGACAGTGCCACCCACCACTTTGTCACCGGGGTTGTCACCACGACGCTGTCACGATGGGCCTTTGGTGACAGGATGGGACCACGTGTCCCCTGTCATCATGATGCCACCACAATGTCACCACAATGTCACAATGATGCCACCACGACGTCACTGCGATGTCACCTCAATATCATGTCCACAATGTCACCATGATATTGCCACGACATCACCATGTCACTTCAATGCCACCACAATGTCCCCACGATGTCACCACAATGTCACAATGATGCCACCACAATGTAATTGTGATGTCGGCATGATGTCACTTCGATGCCACCATAATGCCACCTCGACGTCACCATGGCACCACCACGTCACGACGTCACCTCGATGTCACCGCGACACCCCCACGATGTCACCTCGATGTTGTCACGACGTCACCACGATGTAACCTCGATATCACCTCGATGTCACCGGTTGCAGGTGTCTCCCTCGCTGCCACCAACACGGTCACGGTGTTGTCACCGGGGCGTGGCCGCGGTGACAGGAGGTGGCCACGTGTCCCCTGTGCCAGCAGGGCGGTCCCCGCAGTGTCACAGCTGCAGCCACCACGTGTCCCCTTTTGTCACCAGGGCCACCCCCATGCCGGTGTCGCGGCGCTCCCGGGGACAGGACGGTGACAGGAGGTGTCCCCAGCGATGTCACGGTGGCAGCCACGTGTCCCTTCTGTCCCCAGGGGTGTCCCCAGGTCCCCTCACGCCTGGGTCCCCTTCCCCTCCCGCAGCCGCCGCTTCAGCTCAGCCATGGCCCGGCGCTGGGGACAAGGGGACACGTCAGGGACAGGGATGGGGACAGATCAGGGGTCAAGAACATGTCACAGACAGGGACAGGGACACATCAGGGACAGGTGTGGGAACAGATTGGGGACAGGGATGGGAACACATTGGGGACAGGGATGGGAACACATCAGGGACAGGGATGGGAACAGATTGGGGACAGGGATGGGAACACATCAGGGACAGGGATGGGGACAGGGACACATCAGGGGACAGGGATGGGAACACATCAGGGACAGGGATGGGGACAGGGACACATCAGGGGACAGGGATGGGAACACATCAGGGACAGGGATGGGGACAGATTGGGGACAGGGATGGGAACACACCAGGGACAGGGATGGGGACAGATTGGGGACAGGGATGGGAACACATCAGGGACAGGGATAGGGACAGATTGGGGACAGGGATGGGGACAGGGACACATCAGGGACAGGGATGGGGACCATCAGGGGACAGGGATGGGGACACATCAGGGACAGGTATGGGGACAGATTGGGGACAGGGATGGGGACAGGGACACATCAGGGACAGGGATGGGGACCATCAGGGGACAGGGATAGGGACACACCAGGGACAGGGATGGGGACAGGGACACATCAGGGGACAGATCAGGGGACACATCAGGGACAGGTATGGGGACAGATTGGGGACAGAGATGGGAACACATCAGGGACAGGGATAGGGACAGATTGGGGACAGGGATGGGGACGGGGACACATCAGGGACAGGGATGGGGACAGGGACACATCAGGGACAGGGATAGGGACAGATTGGGGACAGGGATGGGGACAGGGACACATCAGGGACAGGGATGAGGACACATCAGGGACAGAGATGGGGACAGGGACAGGGATGGGAACAAGGACACATCAGGGGACAGATCAGGGGACACATCAGTGACAGGGACGCGGACAAAGACAGGGACACATCAGGGGACAGATCAGGGGACAGGGACAGCTCAGGGGACATATTAGGGACAAGGACAGATCAGGGACAGATCAGGGACAGGGACAGCTCAGGTGACAGGTCAGAGAACAAGGACAGGGACAAGTCAGGGGACAGGGGGACAGGGGTCAGGAGACACAGGGACACGGGACATGGGGACACATGTGGGGACACGTGTGAGGACAACGGGGGGGACCCTCCTAGGGAGGGACATCTCAGTGCCAGGGGTGTCCCCTCCCCCCGGGGTGGTGGCACTGGCAGGGGGAGGGGACACCAGGGGGACACTGGGAGGGTGTCGGGGACATTGTGGGAACACCAGGACAGCACTGGGGACATCGGGGACTCTGGGGAGGGACCTTGGGGACACTGAGGGGGCTTTGGGGACACTGAGGGGGCATTGGGGACACTGAGGGGGATGTTGGGGACATCAGGGGACCTTGGGGACACCTTAGGGACACCAAGAGGGGCACTGGGGACACTGTGGGGACATCAGGAGGACACTGAGGACACCGGGGGGACATCGAAGGTATTGGGGACACCCTGAGGACAGTTTGGGACCTCGGGGACACTTTGGGGACACCAAGATGGATGTTGGGGAGACTGAGGGGACACCCAGAAGGACACTTGGAGACCTTGGGGACACCTCAGGGACAGTGATAGGACACCCTGGGGGACACTTTGGGACCTTGGGGACACTGAGGAGGACACTGGGGACACCTCGGGACAACCTGGGGACATCTAGGGACACATTTAGGGACATTGGAGACACTTGGGGGACATTTAGGGACATTGGAGACACTCAGGGGACATTTGGGGACACTCAGGGGTCTCTCACCCGTTCGGGATCATCCGGCGGGAAAATCTCCCTCTGGAATGGGAACCAGTGAGGGGGGAGGGGCCAGGGGGGACCCGAGGGGGACATCAGGGGGGTCCCCTCAATGTCCCCTCAGTGTCCCCTCCCCCCCCCCCGAGCCCTTCCCCCACCTTGCGCTGGATCACGTGACGCTCGAAAAAGTCGGCCTGGTTGGACACCCAGAACACCCCCACGGGGAAGGACAGGTACAGGAACATCTGGGGACACGGGGACACACCTGTCACACCCCCTGTGACATGTGTGACACCCCCCTGTGACACGTGTGACACCCCCCTGTGACACCCAGAACACCCCCACGGGGAAGGACAGGTACAGGAACATCTGGGGACACGGGGACACACCTGTCACACCCCCTGTGACATGTGTGACACCCCCCTGTGACACGTGTGACACCCCCCTGTGACACCCAGAACACCCCCACGGGGAAGGACAGGTACAGGAACATCTGGGGACACGGGGACACACCTGTCACACCCCCTGTGACATGTGTGACACCCCCCTGTGACACGTGTGACACCCCCCTGTGACACCCAGAACACCCCCTGTGACACCCAGAACACCCCCCTGTGACACCCAGAACACCCCCACGGGGAAGGACAGGTACAGGAACATCTGGGGACATGGGGACACACCTGTCACACACCTGGGACACACCTGTCACACACCTGGGACACACCTGTCACACCCCCCTGTGACACGTGTGACACCCCCCTGTGACACCCAGAACACCCCCACGGGGAAGGACAGGTACAGGAACATCTGGGGACACACTTGTCACCCCTGTCACCCCTGGGACACCCCCCTGTGACCCCCAGAACGGCCCAACTAGCAAAGACAAGGACAGGAACACCTGGGGACTCCCCTGTGTCACCCCCCTGTGTCACCCCCATTGTGTCACCCCCCGTCACCTCCTGGTGTCTCCTGTGCCCCCTCTGTGTCCCCTCCCTGTGTCCCCCCCATGGGGGGCAGGGCAGGGCCAGCAGCACCAGGGGCAGGGTGACCACCCCCTGTCACCCCCCCAGTGTCACCAACCCCCCCCAGCGTCACCAACCCCCCCCAGTGTCACCCACCCCCTCCTGATCCCCCACTGTCACCAATCCCCTCCTGACCCCCCTCAGTGTCACCAAACCCCCCCCCCACTGTCCCCAAATTCACCCCCCCAAGTCACCTCTGCCCCTAAACTGCCCCCCTGGGGTTACCCCCCCCCCCGACCCCCCCAAATGATCCCCCGGGGTTAAACCCCTCTAAATGACCCCCAAAATGACCCCCCCAAAGCCCCCCCGGGGTTAACCCCCCCCAAAGCCCCCCCGGGGTTAAACCCCCCCATTGCCCCCCCCAAGCCCCCCCCGTCTCCCCTCTCCGCCCCCCTCTCACCCTCAGCATCTCCAGCTTCACCCCCATGGCTCCCCCAGCGCCCTCTCCGCTTCCGCCTTTCCCCACCCCGCAACACGGCACCCAGCCATTGGCTGCTCCACCAGCACCGCTGTTCTCTATTGGTTAAGATCTCCTCTGCCGGGGCGGGGCGACGGGGATGGCGGCCAATGAGAACGGGGGGGAAAACGGCGGGAGAGCGGAAGTGGGGGCGGAAGCGAGGGCGGGGCTGCCGGAAGTGAAGGCGGTGCGCGGGAAGATGGCGGCGGCGGCGCCGGAGATGGCGGCGCTGGATGAGCCGCCGGGAGCGGCAGCGGGACCGGAGCGGGGGCCGGAGACGGGCCCGGGAGCGGCCGAGGGGGCGGCAGGGGCGCCACGGGAGGAGCATGGAGCGGGGCTGGTAACGGAGCCGGTAACGGAGGCGGCGGCAGCGGTGGCGGATCCCGGAGCGGCGCCGGGCCCGGAGCGGCCCGAGCTGTGCTTTGTGAGTGCGGGGCAGGGCGGGACCCCCGGCCCCAAAACCAGCACTGTACCCGGCCCTGTTCCCGGCCGTGTCCCCCTCCCCGTTTCTGTCCTCTCTGTCCTTGTCCCCACTGCTGCTGTCCCTGGCCCCCTGTCCCTACTCTCACTCTGTCCCTGTCCTCTCTGTCCCTGTCCCCCTGTGTCCCTGTCCCCTGCCTGTCACCCCTGGCCTGGTGTCCCCATCCCCCTGTCCCCCCTGTCCCTTGTCTCTCCCCTCCTGTCCTGGTCCCCCTGTCCCCTGTCTGCTGTCTCCTCCCTGCTGTCCCCTGACTGTGTCCCCTATCCCTGTCCCCGTGTCCCCCGAGGAGGATGAGGAGGAGCTGTCCCTGTCCCCTGGCAGTGTCCCCATGTCCCTTGTCTCCTGGGGATGTCTCTTGTCCCCCTGTCCCCCCAGGAGGATGAGGAGGTGCAGCATGAGGAGGAGCTGTCCCTGTCATGTCCCCTGACTGTCCCCTGTCCTCCCATGTCCCCCCAGGAGGACGAGGAAGGTGCAGCACGAGGAGGAGCTGTCCCTGCCATGTCCCCTGTCCCCATGTCCCTGCCAGTGTCCCCTGTCCCCTGACTGTCCCCCTGTCCCCCCAGGAGGATGAGGAGGTGCAGCACGAGGAGGAGCTGCTCCGGAACCCGTTCTCGGTGTGGGGATGGCTCCGTCACAGTGTCCCTTGTCCCTGACAGTGTCCCTGTCCCCCTTGTGTCCCCAGGAGGATGAGGAGGTGCAGCACGAGGAGGAGCTGTCCCCTGACTGTCCCCATATCCCTGACAGTGTCCCCTGTCCCCTGACTGTCCCCATGTCCCCTCTGTGTCCCCAGGAGGATGAGGAGGTGCAGCACGAGGAGGAGCTGCTCCGGAACCCCTTCTCGGTGCGGGGATGGCTCCGCTATGCCCAGGCCCGGCAGCGCGGGCCCCGCCCCCGCCTCAACCAGATCTACGAGAGGGCCCTGAGGGAGCTGCCTGGCAGGTACCGCACCTGGCACACCTGGGGGACACCTGGGGGACCTGGGATGCACCTGGGATACATTGGGGGGCAATTGCGGTACACCTGGGACACATGTGGGATGCACCTGGGATACACCTGGCACACCTGGGGTACACCTGGGGGGAATTGGGATATACCTGGGGGACCTGGGATGCACCTGGGATACACCTGGGGGACACCTGGGGGCAATTGGGATATACCTGGGTTATACCTGGGGGACCTGGGATACATCTAGGGACAATTGGGATACACCTGAGACACACTTGGCACACCTGGGGGACACCTGGGGCAAACCTGGGATACCTGGGATACACCTGGGGACAATTGGGATATACCTGGGGGACCTGGGATGCACCTGGGGGACACCTGAGGGACACCTGGGGGCAATTGGGATATACCTGGGATACACCTGGGGACAATTGGGATACACCTGGGACACACTTGGCACACCTGGGGGACACCTGGGGCAAACCTGGGATACACCTGGGGGCAATTTGGATACACTTGGGATATGACTGGGGGGACCTGGGATACACCTGGGGGGACTTGGGATACACCTGAGGACAATTGGGATACACTTGGGGGCAATTGGGATACACCTGGGGGACACCTGGGACACGTCTCGGGGACCTGGGATACACCTGGGCATGTCTGGGGTGCACCTGTGGCACCTGTACCTGTGGCACCTGTACCTGTGGCACCTGTACCTGTGGCAGTGGGGGGATGGTGGCACAGGGGGTGTCCCAGGTGTCTGTGTCCCAGTTACAACCTGCGGCACCAGGACCTGCAGCAGGGATGGGGGGAGTCCCAGGTGGCACAGGGGGTGGCAGGGGTGTCCCAGGTGACACAGGGGTGTCCCAGGTGACACAGGGGGTGGCAGGGGTGTCCCAGGTGACACAGGGGGTGGCAGGGGTGTCCCAGGTGACCCCGGTGTCCCCCCAGTTACAAGCTGTGGTACCAGTACCTGCGGCAGCGCCGGGCACAGGTCAAAGGTCGCTGCCCCTCAGACCCCGCCTTCGAGGAGGCCAACGCGGTGCACGAGAGAGCCCTGGTGTTCATGCACAAGGTGGGGACAGGGGGGGACATGGGGGGGACAGGGGGACATGGGGGGGACAGGAGGGACATGGGGAGAGCCCTGGTGTTCATGCACAAGGGGGGGACAGGGGGACATGGGGGGACAGGGGAGAGCCCTGGTGTTCATGCACAAGGGGGGGACAGGGGGACATGGGGGGACAGGGGAGAGCCCTGGTGTTCATGCACAAGGGGGGGACAGGGGGACATGGGGGGACAGGGGAGAGCCCTGGTGTTCATGCACAAGGTGGGGACGGGGGGGGACAGGAGGGACGTGGGGGGGACAGGGGAGAGCCCTGGTGTTCATGCACAAGGTGGGACAGGGAGGGACAGGAGGGACATGGGGGGGACAGGGGACAGGGGAGAGCCCTGGTGTTCATGCACAAGGTGGGGACGGGGGGGGACAGGAGGGACGTGGGGGGGACAGGGGAGAGCCCTGGTGTTCATGCACAAGGTGGGGACATGGGGGGCATGGGGAGGTGATGGGGACGTGGAAGAGGGGGACAGGGGGTTGGGGGGACATGGGGAGGTGATGGGGACATGGGGTGGGGGGACATGGGGATATGGAGGGGGCACAAGAGGGACAAAGGATGTGGAGGGACGATGAAGGGCTGTGGGGGGGACACGGGGTGTAGGGGGACAGGGGGGACACAAGCACCCCCCAAACCCCCTCCTGGCCCCACAACAGCCCCCAAACCACCCCCAACCCCAAACCTGCCCCCTCCCCCTCAACCCCTTCCCAGCCCCATAACCAGCCCCCAAACTTCCCCCAGCCCCAGCCCTGCCCCACATGCACCCCATAACCCTCCCTCTCATTGCCTCCCAGTCCCCCCCAGCTCCCCCTGACCCCCTTGGTGTCCCCCTGACCCCCTTGGTGTCCCCCTGACCCCCTTGGTGTCCCCCTGACGCCCTTGGTGTCCCCCTGACGCCCTTGGTGTCCCCCTGACCCCCCAGCTCCCCCTGGCCCCCCCAGCTCTCCTTGACCCCCCCAGCTCCCCCTGACCCCCCCAGCCCTCCTTGACCCCTCAATGCTTCCCCTGACCCCCCTATACCCTGCACAGACCCCCATAACCCCTCTGTATCCCCAATAAGTTCCTCTGCCCTCCATGACCCCTCTATGCCCCCCATAACCCCCCTGTCCCCCGCAGATGCCACGGATCTGGCTGGATTAGTGCCAGTTCCTGGCCGAGCAGGGCTGGGTCACCCACACCCCACTGACCCCCCTGTGCCCCCCATGACCCCCCTGTGCCCCCCCAGCCCCACAGACACCCCATAACCCCCCCATAATCCTCCATAACCCCATAATTCCCGCAGATGTCATGGATCTGGCTGGATTACTGCCAGTTCCTGGCCGAGCAGGGCTGGGTCACCCGCACCCCCCTGACCCCCTTGTGACCCCCCAGCCCCACAGACACCCCATAACCCCCCTATAACCCCATAATTCCCACAGATGCCATGGATCTGGCTGGGTTACTGCCAGTTCCTGGCTGAGCAGGGCCGGGTCAGCCATACCCCACTGACCCCCCTGTGCCCCCCCTGACTCCCCCAGCCCCACAGACACCCCATAACCCCCTATAACCTCCATAACCCATAATTCCCACAGATGCCGCGGATCTGGCTGGATTACTGCCAGTTCCTGGCTGAGCAGGGCCGGGTCAGCCATACCCCACTGACCCCCCTGTGCCCCCCATGACCCCCCTGTGCCCCCCCAGCCCCACAGACACCCCATAACCCCCCTATAACCCCATAACCCCACAGATGCCGCGGATCTGGCTGGATTACTGCCAGTTCCTGGCCGAGCAGGGCCGCATCACCCGCACACGCCGCACGTTCGACCGCGCTCTGCGGGCCCTGCCCATCACCCAGCACCGCCGCCTCTGGCCCCCCTACCTGAGCTTCGTCAGGAAACACCCCCTGCCCGAGACCGCCGTCAGGGTCTTCAGGAGGTTCCTCAAGGTGAGACACACCTGGGGACACACCTGGGGACACACCTGGGGACTGATGGGGACACACTTGGGGACAGGGAGACAGATGGGGACACACCTGTGGACAAGGTCACACCTGGGGACAAGGTCACAGCTGGGGTTGGCCCAGGACAGGGACACAGCTGGTGACAGGGACACATTTGGGGTCAGCCCAGGACAGGGACACACACCTGGCAGTGTCACCTTGGCATGATGGCACAGCTGGACAGGGGTAATAATACAAGAATAGGGCAGGTGACACAGGGGGCCTAAGTGTCACTGTGGGCCCCCAGGTGACACTGGGAGGGTTTAGGTGTCATTGTGGGCACCCGACTGACACTGGGGGGATTCAGGTGACCCCAAGGTGACCCAGGTGACCCCAAGGTGACCCCAAGGTAACCCAGGTGTCCCCGTGTCCCCAGCTGTGCCCCGAGGAGGCGGAGCAGTACGTGGGGTACCTGTACTCTGTGGGGGGGTTCAGGTGGCACTGGGGGGGTTCAGGTGGCACTGGGGGGGTTCAGGTGGCACTGGGGGGGTTCAGGTGACCCAGGTGACCCTGCTGTCCCCAGCTGTGCCCCGAGGAGGCGGAGCAGTACGTGGGGTACCTGTGCTCCATGGGGGATTCAGTTGGCATTATGGGGGTTCAGGTGGCATTGTGGGGGTTTGGGTGGCGCTGTGGGGGTTCAGGTGACCCCAAGGTGACCCAGGTGTCCCCATGTCCCCAGCTGTGCCCCGAGGAGGTGGAGCAGTACGTGGGGTACCTGCACTTTGTGGGGGGGTTCAGGTGGCATTGGGGGGGTTCAGATGACCCCAAGGTGACCCAGGTGACCCCAAGGTGACCCATGTGTCCCCGTGTCCCCAGCTGTGCCCCGAGGAGGCGGAGCAGTACGTGGGGTACCTGTGCTCTGTGGGGGGGTTCAGGTGGCACTGGGGGTGTTTGGGTGGCACTGGGGGGGTTCAGGTGGCACTGAGATGACCCAGGTGACACTGAGGTGTCCCTGTGTCCCCAGCTGTGCCCCGAGGAGGCGGAGCAGTACGTGGGGTACCTGCGCTCCGTGGGCCGCCTGGACGAGGCCGCGCAGGTTCTGGCCCGGCTGGTGAACGACGAGAGATTCGTGTCCCGAGAGGGCAAATCCAACTACCAGGTGGGCACTGGGGGGGCACAAGGGGCACCTGGGGGTCAGGGGGCACCTCTGGGGATAGGGAGGGGGTACCTGTGGCTGCTGGAGGGGGGGGGTCACACCCAGGGCACCTCTGGGGCACCAGTGGGGGATGGAGGGGGCACCCAGGGGGGCACCTGTGGGAGCAGGAGGGGTTGGGGGGGTCCTGAGGGTCCCTGCCAGGTTTTGGGGGGGCTTAGGAAGTTTTTTTTTTTGGGTGGGGTGCTGTGGGTTCTGACACCCCCTCTTCCCCCCCCATTTCCAGTCCCCCATGTGCTGTCCCAGCACCCCAGGGTGGGGGATCCCACAGGCACTGGGGGGTTTTGGGGGATCTGGGAGGAGTTTTGGGGGATCCTTGGGGGAGTTCTGGGGGTTTTATGGGACCCTGGGGGGGTTCTGGGTGTTCTGACCCCTCCTTTTCCCCCCCCACCTGTGGCAGGAGCTGTGTGAGCTGCTGTGCCAGCACCCCGGGGTGGGGGTCACATGGGCTGTAGGGGGATTCTGGGGGTTTTGGGGTGACCCTGGGGAGGTTCTGGGGGTTTTATGGGACCCTGGGGGGGTTCTGGGTGTTCTGACCCCCCCATTTCTCCCCCCCCAGCTGTGGCAGGAGCTGTGTGAGCTTCTGTCCCAGCACCCTGGGGTGGGGGTCCATGGGCACTGGGGGGGTCCCATGGGCACTGGGGGGGTTCTGGGGGTTTTGGGGTGACCCTGGGGGGTTCTGGGTGTTCTGAACCCCTCTTTTCCCCCCCCAGGCTGTGGCAAGAGCTGTGTTAGCTGCTGTGCCAGCACCCCGGGGTGGGGGTCCCATGGGCTGCAGGGGGACTCTGGGGGTTTTGGCTGACCCTGGGGGGGTTCTGGGTGTTCTGACCCCCAAATTTCCCCCCCCAGCTGTGGCAGGAGCTGTGTGAGCTGCTGTCCCAGCACCCCGGGGTGGGGGTCCCACGGGCACTGGGGGGGTTCTGGGGGTTTTAGGAGACCCTGAGAGGGTTCTGACCCCCCATTTCTCCCCCCCCAGCAGTGGCAGGAGCTGTGTGAGCTGCTGTCCCAGCACCCTGGGGTGGGGGTCCCACAGGCACTGTGGGGTCCCATGGGCACTGGGGGGGTTCTGGGGGTTTTATGGGACCCTGGGGGGGTTCTGGGTGTTCTGACCCCCCCCCATTTCTCCCCCCCCAGCTATGGCAGGAGCTGTGTGAGCTGCTGTCCCAGCACCCTGACCGTGTTCGCTCTCTGGACGCCGGGGGGATCATCCGGGGGGGCCTCACGCGCTTCACCGACCAGCGGGGGCGGCTCTGGGGGGCTCTGGCCGATTGTTACGTGCGCTGCGGCCACCTGGAGAAGGTGACAGCACAACCCTGATGGGACTGGGGGGGGAGGGGACCCTGGGGGTGACTGACACAGCCCAGGGGTGACTGACACAGCCTGGGGGTGACTGACACAGTTTGGGGGTGACTGACACCCCCTGGGAATGATTGACACCCCTGGGAATGATTGACACCCCTGGGAATGATTGACACACCTGGGATAGAGTGACTGACAGCTCCTGGGATCGACTGACACCCTGAGTGTCACCCCAGGGGACTGACTGACACACCCTGGGAGTGACTGATGGACACCCCTGGGACTGACACCCCTGGACTGCCACAGTCCCCCCAGGGCCACCACAGCCCCTGTCCCCACCCAGGGCCACCACTGTCATTGTGTCTGTCCCCTACGGTGACCCCGTCACCCTGTCACTGTCCCCGCTGCCCCCAGCACTGTCCTTCCCCTGTTCCTGTTCCCAGGGCTGTCCCCAAGGCTGTTTCTATGTCCCCGACCCTGTCCCTGTGTCCCCAACCCTGTCCCTGTGTCCCCAACCCTGTCCCTGTGTCCCCAACCCTGTCCCTGTGTCCCCAACCCTGTCCCTGTGTCCCCAACCCTGTCCCTGTGTCCTCAACCCTGTCCCAGTGTCCCCAGGTCTCTCCCTAGTTCTGTCCCCGTGTCTGTCCCCGTGTTTGTCCCTGTGTCTGTCCCCGTGTCTGTCCCCGTGTCTGTCCCCGTGTCTGTCCCCGTGTCTGTCCCTGTGTCTCCCGTGTTTCCAGTCCCAGGGTGTGTATGAGGAGGCCGTGCAGACCCTGATCCCATTCCCTGTGTCCCTGATCCCATTCCTTGTGTCCCTGATCCCATTCCTTGTGTCCCTGATCCCATTCCCTGTGTCCCTGATCCCATTCCCTGTGTCCCTGATCCCATTCCTTGTGTCCCTGATCCCATTCCTTGTGTCCCTGATCCCATTCCTTGTGTCCCTGATCCCGTTCATTGTGTCCCTGATCCCGTTCATTGTGTCCCTGATCCCATTCATTGTGTCCCTGATCCCATTCCCTGTGTCCCTGATCCCATTCCCTGTGTCCCTGATCCATTCGTTTTCCAGGCCCGGGATGTGTATGAGGAGGCCGTGCAGACCCTGATGATGATGCCTGATGATCTCTGATGATCCCTGATCCCGTTTTTTGTGTCCCTGATCCCGTTCCAGGCCCGGGATGTGTACGAGGAGGCTGTGCAGACTCTGATGATGTTTATCCCTGTCCCTGATCCCATCCCTATCCCATTGCAGGCCCGGGATGTGTATGAGTAGGCCGTGCAGACCGTGATGATGATCCCTGATGATCCCTGATGATCCCATTCCCATTTTTTGTGTCCCTATCCTGTTCCAGGCCCGGGATGTGTATGAGGAGGCCGTGCAGACCCTGCTGATGATCCCTGATGATCCCATTCCCATTTTTTGTGTCCCTGATCCAATTCCAGGCCCGGGATGTGTATGAGGAGGCCGTGCAGACTGTGATGATGATCCCTGATGATCTCTGATGATCCCTGATCCCATTTTTTGTGTCCCTATCCTGTTCCAGGCCCGGGATGTGTACGAGGAGGCCGTGCTGACCCTGATGATGTTTATCCCTGTCCCTGATCCCATTTTTTGTGTCCCTGATCCCATTCCAGGCCCGGGATGTGTACGAGGAGGCCGTGCAGACCGTGATGACCGTGCGGGATTTCACGCAGGTTTTCGACAGCTACGCCCGCTTCGAGGAGAGCGTCATTGGAGCCCTGCTGGACACACAGGCCCAGCTGGGCCGGGGACAGGAGGGTATGGGGGCACCCTAAATTGGGGGATTACACCTCAAAATGGGGGAGGGATTGGGGTGAGGGGCACAAGGAGAGCGTCATTGGAGCCCTGCTGGACACACAGGCCCAGCTGGGCCGGGGACAGGAGGGTATGGGGGCACCCCAAAATGGGGGAGGGCACCCCAAAAGGGGGGATTACACCTCCAAATGGGGGGGACACCCCAAAATGGAGGAGGACACCACAAAATGGTGGAGAGTTTGGGATGAGAGGGACAAGGAGAGCGTCATCGGGGCCTGATCCCCTCCCCGTGTCCCCTGACCCCAGCTATGTCCCCTGACCCCAGCTATGTCCCCTGACCCCAGCTATGTCCCCTGACCCCCCTGGTGTCCCCTGACCCCCCTGGTGTCCCCTGACCCCCCTGGTGTCCCCTGACCCCCCCTGGTGTCCCCTGACCCCCCTGGTGTCCCCTGACTCCCCCGTCCCCTGTCCCCCCAGAGGAGGTGGAGCTGGAGCTGCGCCTGGCTCGGTTCGAGCAGCTCGTGGTCCTGTGTCTGGGGGGTCCCCGTTGTCCCCTGACCCCCAGCTGTGTCCCCTGACCCCCAGCTGTGTCCCCTGACCCCCCCTGTGTCCCCTGACCCCCACTGTCCCCTGTCCCCCCAGAGGAGGTGGAGCTGGAGCTGCGCCTGGCTCGGTTCGAGCGGCTGATGGCGCGGCGGCCGCTGCTGCTGAACAGCGTCCTGCTGAGACAGAACCCCCACAACGTGCACGAGTGGCACAAGAGGGTGGCCCTGCACCAGGGGCAGCCCGAAAAGGTGGGGGGGACACCAGGGGCACCCCGAGGAGGTGGGGGGGACACCAGGGGCAGCCCAAGAAGGTGGGGGGGGTACAGGAATGGTGTGGGGGGAGATCAGAGGTACCCCAAGAAGGGAGGAGGGGGGCACAGGGAATGGGGGGCACAGGGAGGGGGGGGCACAGGGAGTGGGGGGCACAGGGAATGGGGGGGGGATCAGGGGGAGGGCACCAGGGGCACCCCGAGGAGATGGGGGGGCACTGGGATTGGGGGGGGCACAGGGATTGGGGGGGGCACAGGGATTGGGGGGAGGTCACCAGAGGCACCCCAAGAAGGTGAGGGGGGGGCACTGGGATTGGGAGGCACTGGGATTTGGGGAGGGATCATAGGGGGGGCACCAGGGGCATCCCAAGAAGGTGGGGGGGGTGCACTGGGATTGGGGGGGCACTGGGATCACGGGGAGGGCACCAGGGGCGCCGTGAGAAGGTGGGGGGGCACTGGGATTGGGAGGCACTGGGATTGGGGGGGTACTGGGATTAGGGGGGAGATCAAAGGAACCCCAATAGGTGTTGGGGCACAAGGAACGGGGGGGCAGCTGGGAGGGTTGGGGTGAGCACCCTGACAGCGCAGGGGACACGGGGGGGCTGCACCAGGAGCACCCTGAGGGGGTGGGGGACACCCCAGGATAAGTGGGGGGGCACGAGGGGGCTGCACTGGGGGCACCCTGAGGCGAGGGGACACCCCAGGATAAATGGGGGGACACGGGGGGGCTGCACTGGGGGCACCCCGAGAACTCAGGGGGGGCACAGAGGGGACATGGCAGGGACGTGGCACAGGTGGGGTTGGGGACACGGGTGGGGGTGGGGGGATTTGGCAGTGACACCGCTGTTCTCTGTGTCCCCCCTGTGTCCCCACCATGTCCCCCCCCCCAGATCATCCAGACCTACACCGAGGCCGTCCAGACCGTGGACCCCCAGCGAGCCACCGGCCGCCCCCACGAGCTCTGGGTGGCCTTCGCCCGCTTCTACGAGGACAACGGGCAGCTGGACGATGTGAGGGACCCCCCAAACCTGCCTGAGACCCCCAAAAACTGCCTGGGACCCCCACACTGCCCCTGGGACCCCTACACGGCCCCTGGGAACCCCCACACTGCCCCTGAGACCCCTAAACCTGCCTGGGATTCCCGCACTGTTCCTAGGAACCCCCCAAAAACTGCCTGGGATCCCCTCAGACCTGCCTGGGAACCCCTAAACCTGCCTGGGACCCCCCCAGACCTGCTTGGGACCCCCACACTGCCCCTGAGACCCCTAAACCTGCCTGGGAACCCCCAAACCTGCCTGGGATCCCCTCAGACCTGCCTGGGAACCCCCCAGACCTGCCTGGGATCCCCCCAAAACTGCCTGGGAACCCCCCAAACCTGCCTGGGACCCCCCAAACCTGCCTGGGATCCCCTCAGACCTGCCTGGGATTCCCCCAAACCTACCTGGGATCCCCCCAGACCTGCCTGGGATTCCCCCAAACCTACCTGGGATCCCCCCAGACCTGCCTGGGATCCCCCCAGACCTGCCTGGGATCCCCCCAAAACTGCCTGGGAACCCCCCAAACCTGCCTGGGATCCCCTCAGACCTGCCTGGGATCCCCCCAGACCTGCCTGGGAACCCCCCAGACCTGCCTGGGATCCCCCCAGACCTGCCTGGGATCCCCTCAGACCTGCCTGGGATCCCCTCAGACCTGCCTGGGATCCCCTCAGACCTGCCTGGGATCCCCTCAGACCTGCCTGGGATCCCCCCAGACCTGCCTGGGATCCCCCCAAAACTGCCTGGGAACCCCCCAAACCTGCCTGGGATCCCCTCAGACCTGCCTGGGATCCCCTCAGACCTGCCTGGGATCCCCTCAGACCTGCCTGGGATCCCCCCAGACCTGCCTGGGATCCCCCCAAAACTGCCTGGGAACCCCCCAAACCTGCCTGGGATCCCCTCAGACCTGCCTGGGATCCCCTCAGACCTGCCTGGGATCCCCTTAGACCTGCCTGGGAGCCCCCCAAACCTGCCTGGGATCCCCCCAAAACTGCCTGGGAACCCCCTAAACCTGCCTGGGATCCCCTTAGACCTGCCTGGGAACCCCCTAAACCTGCCTGGGATCCCCCCAAAACTGCCTGGGACCCCCCAGACCTGCTTGGGACCCCCACACTGCCATTGGGACCCCCAAACCTGCTTGGGACCCCCCAGACCTGCCTGTGACCCTCAAACCTGACTGGGACTCCCACACTGCTCTTGGAACCCCCCAAACCTGCCTGGGACCCCCAAACCTGCCTGAGACTCCTGACTCCAGCCTGGGACCCCCCCAAACCGTGTCCCCCCAGACCAGGGCCATCCTGCCCCCGTGTGACCCCCTGACCCCCCAACCCCTCCTGACTCCAGGGCCTTCCTGTCCTCCTGACCCCCTGTGACCCCCCTGACACCCCCAAAGCATCTGACCCCCCTAAACCCCCCCTGACTGCCCTTGCCCCCCAGGCCAGGACCATCCTGTCCCCCTGACCCCCCATGCCCCTCCTGACCCCCCCATGTCCCCCTGATCCTCCTGTGACCCCCCCTGCCTCCCAGGCCAGGGCTATCCTGTCCAGGGCCACCCGGGTGCGGTTCCGGCGGGTGGAGGACCTGGCTGCTGTTTGGTGCGAATTTGGGGAGCTGGAGCTGCGGCACCACCGGCACGAGGAGGCCCTCAGGGTGCTCAGGGTGAGAGAGGGCCCCAAAAACCCCCAGGGGGAGGGGGGACCCCCAAAATGAGGGGGAGACCCCAAAAATGAAGGGAGACCCAAAAAATGGAGAGGGTGTTTAGGGTGGGGGGCGCAGGTTGTGGGAGCTGGAGCTGCAGCACGAGGGGGGTCTGGGGGTGCTCTGGGTGAGGGGGGTCCCAAAAAACCCCGAGGGGTGGGGGGGACCCCCAAAATGAGGGGGAGACCCCAAAAATGAAGGGAGACCCAAAAAATGGAGGGGGTGTTTAGGGTGGGGGGCGCAGGTTGTGGGAGCTGGAGCTGCAGCACGAGGGGGGTCTGGGGGTGCTCCGGGTGAGGGGGAGCCCCCAAAAGATGAAGGGGGCACCAGAGTGAAGGGGGAACCCCAAAGATGAAGGAGAAGACCTGAAAAATGGGGAGGAGTGGGGGGGTTTGGGGTGGGGGGCGCAGGTTGTGGGAGCTGGAGCTGCAGCACGAGGGGGATCTGGGGGTGCTCTGGGTGAGGGGGGGCCCCCAAAAACCGGGGGGGGAGGGGCACCAGAGGGGGGAAACATGCACCCAAAAATGGGCAGAGAACCCCCCCATCCCAGGTGGGATTCCAGGGGGGGAAGGAAGGAGGGGTCTCAAGGGGGGTGTGGAACTTGGGGGTCCCTCTGGAAACGAGGGGGGGAAACCCCAAAATTTAAAGGGGAGGCATGACCAGAGACCCCCTGAGGGCCACTTTTGTGCTCAGAGAGGGGGGGTTCAGGGCTGGGGTGTCTGCTGGGGCGGTTGGGGGGTTTTGGGGCCCCCCTGAGCCCCCCCTGCCCCCCCAGAAAGCCACGGCCCTGCCGGCCAAGCGTGCCGAGTACTTCGACAGCTCCGAGCCCGTCCAGAACCGCCTCTACAAATCCCTCAGGGTGTGGTCGATGCTGGCAGACCTGGAGGAGAGCCTGGGCACCTTCCAGGTGGGGACAACTGGGGGAGAGCTGGGGGACAACTGGGGGTGGGGGGACATGGGAGGATGGAGGAGACACCTGGGGATGGGGTTGACACCAGGGGACACCTGGGGACAGCTGGGGATGGGAGGGACTCCTGGGGATGGGGGGACACCGGGGGACACCTGGGGACAGCTGGGGATGGGAGGGACACTTGGGGATGGGGGGACACCGGGGGACACCTGGGGACAGCTGGGGATGGGAGGGACACTTGGGGATATCTGGGGATGGGAGGGACACTTGGGGATATCTGGGGATGGGAGGGACAGGGGTGGGACACCTGCAGATGGGAGGGACTCCTGGGGATGGGGGGGACACCAGGGGACAGCTGGGGATGGGGGGGGACACCTGGGGACACGGGGGACACCGGGGAATGTGGGGGACACCTGGGGACATGGGGTACACCTGGGGATGGGGGTATGGGAGGGACCAGGGGATGCCTGAGGATGGGGGGACAGGGGTAGGACACCTGGGGATGGGAGGGACACCTGGAGATGGGGGGGACACCGAGGGACAGTGGGGAATGTGGGGGACACCTGAGGATGGGGGGACACCTGGGGATGAGAGGGACACCTGGGGACGGGGGGGACCACCCCCCAGCCCCCCCTGACCCCCGTGGTGCCGCAGTCGACGCGGGCCGTGTACGAGCGCATCCTGGACCTGCGCATCGCCACCCCCCAGATCGTCATCAACTACGCCCTGCTGCTCGAGGAGCACGGCCGCTTCGAGGACAGCTTCAAGGTGACACGGGGGACAGCTGGGGACAGCTGGGGACAGCCTGGGGGTAGGGGGAATAGCCTGGGGATAAGGGGGCTGGGGACACCTCATGGCTGGAGGAGCACGGCCGCTTCGAGGACAGCTTCAAGGTGACACGGGGGACAGCTGGGGACAGCCTGGGGACAGGGGGAATAGCCTGGGGACATGGGGGACAGCTGGGGACAGGGGGGACAGCTGGGGACAGCCTGGGGACAGGGGGACATGGGGGAGAGCCTGGGGACAGCCTGGGGACTGGGGACACCCCATGGCTGGAGGAGCACGGCCGCTTCGAGGCCAGCTTCAAAGTGACACGGGGACAGGGGGGACAGCCTGGGGACAGCCTGGGGACGGGGGGACTGGGGACACCCCATGGCTGGAGGAGCATGGCTTCTTCGAGGCCAGCTTCAAAGTGACATGGGGACGGGGGGGGACAGCCTGGGGACAGAGGGAATAGCCTGGGGATAGGGGGGCTGGGGACACCCAGAGACTGACAGGGGACACCTCATGGCTGGAGGAGCACGGTCACCTTGAGGCCAGCTTCAAGGTGACACGGGGACAGCCTGGGGACAGGGGGGATGGGCTGGGGACACCTCATGGCTGGAGGAGCACGGCCCCTTCAAGGACAGCTTCAGGGTGACACGGGGACATCGGGGGATAGCCTGGGGACAGCTGGGGACAGCCTGGGGACAGTAGTGTCAGGACAGTGTTCAGACAGCGGCAGCAGTGACAGCGATGGCAGGGTGGTGACAGGGCACTGATGGTGGTGGCGGTGTGTCAGGGCACTGACAGGGGTGGCAGGGTGGTGACAGGGGTGACAGCACTGTCAGGTGGTGGTGGCAGGGTCAGGGTGGCAGTGGCAGTGACAGATGAGGTCAGGGAGTGACAGCAGTGCCAGATGGTGACGTGGTGTCAGGGTGATGGCAGTGTCAGAGTGGCAGTGGTGGTGACAGCGATGCCAGGTGGTGACAGCATTGGGGTGGCATTGCTGGTGACAGCGATGCCAGAGTGGTGACACAGTGTCAGGGTGGCAGTGCTGGTGACAGTGATGGCAGAGTGGTGACATGGTGTCAGAGTGATGGCAGTGTCAGAGTGGCAGTGCTGGTGACAGCAGCGCCAGGTGGTGACACAGTGTCAGGGTGGCAGTCCTGGTGACAGTGATGACACGGTGTCAGGGCAGCTCTGGCAGCGCCCAGGGGTGACCCTGTGCCATGTCCGTGTCCCCATGTCCCTCTGTCCCCTCAGGCCCTTGAACATGGCATTGCCCTGTTCCAGTGGTGACACTGTCCCTGTCCCCACATCCCTGGTGGTGACACTCTCCCTGAGCCCACATCCTTGGTGGTGGCACTGTCCTTGTGTCCCTGTGCCGATGGTGACACTGTCCCTGTCCCTGTATCCCTGTTCCAGCAGTGACACTGTTGCTGTCCCTGTCCCTGTATCCCTGTTCCAGCAGTGACACTGTTGCTGTCCCTGTCCCTGTATCCCTGTTCCAGCAGTGACACTGTCCCTGTCCCTGTATCCCTGTTCCAGCAGTGACACTGTTGCTGTCCCTGTCCCTGTATCCCTGTTCCAGCAGTGACACTGTTGCTGTCCCTGTGTCTCTGTCCCAGCAGTGACCCTGTCCCTGTGTCTCTGTTCCTGTGGTGACTTTGTCCCTATCTGTGTGGTGACCTTGTCCCTGTCCCTGTATCCCTGTTCCAGCAGTGACACTGTCCCTGTCCCTGTGTCCCTGTCCATGTGGTGACACTGTCCCGGTGCCCGTGTCCCTGTCCCTATGGTGACACAGTCCCTGTCCCTGTATTCCTGTTCCAGCAGTGACACTGTCGCTGTGTCCCTGTCCCTGTGTCCTTGTTCCCTGTGTCCCTGTGGTGACACTGTCCCTGTCCCCAGGCGTACGAGCGTGGCATCGCCCTGTTCCGGTGGCCTCACGTGGGTGACCTGTGGCTCACGTCCCTGTCCCTGTGTCCCTGTCCCTGTGGTGACACTGGTGTCCCTGTGTCCCTGTCCCTGTGGTGACACTGGTGTCCCTGTGTCCCTGTGTCCCTGTCCCCAGGCGTATGAGCGTGGCATTGCCCTGTTCCGGTGGCCTCACGTGGGTGACCTGTGGCTCACGTCCCTGTCCCTGTGTCCCTGTCCCCAGGCGTATGAGCGTGGCATTGCCCTGTTCCGGTGGCCTCACGTTGGTGACCTGTGGCTCACGTACCTGTCCAAGTTCGTGGCCCGTTACGGGGGGCGGAAGTTGGAGCGGGCGCGGGACCTGTTCGAGCAGGCGCTGGACGGGTGTCCCCCCCAGCACGCCAAGAGTAAGGGACATGGGGACATGGGGGGCAGGGGGGGACACGGGGGGGCACGGGGGGCAGGGGGTACAAGGGGGGCATGGGGGACAGGGGGGACACGGGGGGGCACGGGGGGGGCAAGGGGGACATGGGGGAACATGGGGGGACATGGGGGGCAGGGGGTACAAGGGGGACATGGGGGGGACACAGGGGGACATAGGGGGGACACAGGGGGGCAGGGGGGACATGAAGGGACACGGGGGACACAGGGGGGCACGGGCAGGGGGGACAGCAGGGGTGAGGGGTGGGGGGTTCGGCTGAGCACGGGGGGGGCTGGGGGGTGGGGGGTGGGGGTGGGAGGGGCCAGGGCTGGTGTCCGTCAGGGCATGGGGGGGCTGGGGGTGACAGCTCTGCCCCCACCCCCGGCTACATTGGGGTGCCCGGGGGAGTGCCCAGGTGTGCACCAGGTGTGCCCTGACACCTGTGCCCAGGTGTGCCCAGGTGTGCCTTGACACCTGTGCCCCAGCCATTATTGGGGTGCCAGATGTGTTGGGTGCTGCCCAGGTGTACCTGTTGCACCCAGGTGTGCAGGCAGTACCCAGGTGTGCCCAGGTGTGCGAGGCAGTATGCAGGTGTGCTGGGTGGTGCCCAGGTGTGCAGGGCAGTACCCAGGTGTGCTGGGCGGTACCCAGGTGCACCCAGGTGTGCTGGGCAGTACCCAGGTGCGCCCAGGTGTGCTGGGCAGTACCCAGGTGTGCCCAGGTGTACTGGGCAGTACCCAGGTGTGCCCAGGTGTGCTGGGAAGTACCCAGGTGCACCCAGGTATCCTGGGTAGTGCCCAGGTGTGCAGGGCAGTGCCCAGGTGTGCTGGGCAGTACCCAGGTGTGCCCAGGTGTGCGGGGCAGTGCCCAGGTGTGCTGGGTGGTACCCAGGTGTGCAGGGCAGTACCCAGGTGTACGGGGCAGTACCCAGGTGTGGTGGGTGGTACCCAGGTGTATGGGGCAGTGCCCAGGTGTACGGGGCAGTACCCAGGTGTGGTGGGTGGTACCCAGGTGTGCAGGGCAGTGCCCAGGTGTGCTGGGCGGTACCCAGGTGCACCCAGGTGTGCGGGGCAGTGCCCAGGTGTGCAGGGCAGTGACTGACAGCCCCTCCCCCAGCCATCTACCTGCTGTACGCGCGGCTGGAGGAGCAGTTCGGGCTGGCACGCCGGGCCATGGCCGTGTACGAGCGGGGCACCCGCGCTGTGCCCCCCGAGCAGCAACGGGACATGTTCCACATCTACATCCGCCGGGCAGCCGAGCTCTTCGGGGTCACACACACCCGGCCCATCTACCAGCGGGCCATAGAGGTGGGCAGGGGGCACCTGGGGGGGCTGGGGGCACCTGGGGGGCACCTGGGGGGGCTATGGGAGCTCTTCGGGGTCACACACACCCGGCCCATCTACCAGCGGGCCATAGAGGTGGGCAGGGGGTTACCTGGGGGGGCTGGGGGGCACTGGGGGAGCTGGGGGGCACCTGTGGGGGCTGGGGGGCACTGGGGGGGCTGGGGGCACTGGGGGGGCTATGGGAGCTCTTTGGGGTCACCCGAAGAGGGTGGCCCAGGGAACAACAAAGAGCACCCAGGGGTGGGCAGGGGCAGTCGAGGTGGGGACAGGGTGCTGGGAGGGACAAAGGGGCACCTGGGGTGGTGGGGGCACCCAGAGAGGGGCTGGGCACCCTGGGGGTGACAAAGGGCACCAGGGGTTGTGGGGGACACCTGAGGGGGGGCTGGGGGTGACAAGGGGCACCAGGGGTGGTGGGGGCACCTAGGGGGCGGGTGGGCACCCTGGGGGTGACAAAGGGGTACCTGGGGGTGACAAGGGGCACCTGAGGTGGTAGGGGGACACCTGGGGGTGACAGGGGGCACCAGGGGTGGTGGGGGGCACCCAGGGGGGCTGGGGGGGTCCCTGGCAGGGGCAGGGGGGCCCGGGTGGGGCTGGGGGGGCTCAGATGGGCCCAGGCGGGGTCAGGGGTGGCTCAGGTGGGCGCTGTGGCCGTGGGGCTCAGGTGGGCCCGGGGGGGGGCCAGGAGGGCTCAGGTGGGCCCGGGGGCGGGTCAGGGGGGTCAGGGGTGCTCAGGTGGGTGCTGTGCCCGCAGGTGCTCGGGGATGACGCAGCTCGAGAGCTTTGCCTGCGCTTCGCCGACATGGAGTGCAAGCTGGGAGAGGTGGATCGGGCCCGGGCCATCTACACCTACTGCTCCCAGATCTGCGACCCCCGGGTGAGGGGGGACATTGGGGGGTCACACAGGGGTCACACAGGGCCATCTACACCTACTGCTGCCAGATCTGCGACCCCCGGATGAGAGGGGATGGGGGGGTCACCCAGGGGTCACCCAGGGGTCACAGGGGTCACCCAGGGCCATCTACACCTACTGCTGCCAGATCTGTGTCCCCAGGGTGAGGGGGGACAGGGGGGGACATTGGGGGGTCACAGGGGTCACACAGGGGTCACATCTACACCCACTGCTGCCAGATCTGCGACCCCCGGGTGAGGGGACAGGGGGGACATGGGGGGGTCACACCGGGGTCACCCAGGGGTCACCCAGGGCCATCTACACCTACTGCTCCCAGATCTGTGACCCCTGGGTGAGGGGGGACATTGGGGGGGTCACACAGGGGTCACACCGGGGTCACCCAGGGGTCACCCAGGGCCATCTACACCTACTGCTCCCAGATCTGCGACCCCTGGGTGAGGGGGGACATTGGGGGGGTCACACAGGGGTCACACCGGGGTCACACAGGGGTCACCCAGGGCCATCTACACCTACTGCTCCCAGATCTGCGACCCCCGGGTGAGGGGACTGGGGGGACATGGGGGGGTCACAGTGGTCACATCTACACCCACTGCTCCCAGATCTGCAACCCCCGGGTGAGGGGGGACATTGGGGGGTCGCACAGGGGTCCCCCAGGGGTCACCCAGGGCCATCTACACCCACTGCTGCCAGATCTGTGTCCCCAGGGTGAGGGGTGTCCCCAGGGTTTCCCCAGTGTCAGAGGGTGTCCCCAGTGTTGGGGGGCGGTGTCCCCAGGGTGACAGGGGTGTCCCCAGGGTGCCAGGGGTGTCCCCAGGCTGATGAGGGTGTCCCCAGTGTCACAGAGGTGTCCCCAGCATCAGGGGGGTGTCCCCAGTGCCGCAGCCCCTGCTGAGCTGGCAGATCTGGCGCAGATCCCCAGTGCCAGGGGATGTCCCCAGGGTGTCCTCAATGTGTCCCTCGTGTCAGAGAGGTGTCCCCAGTGTCAGAGGGTGTCCCCAGGGTGTCCCCAGGGTGTCCCCAGTGTCACAGAGGTGTCTCCAGGGTGTCCCCAGTTTCTCAGACGTGTCCCCAGGGTGTTGCTGGTGTGTCCCCAGTGCCAGAGGGGTGTCCCCAGGGTGTCCCTAGTGTCACAGAGGTGTCCCCAGAGTGTCCCCGGTGTGTCCCCAGTGTCACAGAGGTGTCCCCAGGGTGTCCCCAGTGTCACAAAGGTGTCCTCAGGGTGACAGGGATGTCCCCAGGGTGTCCCCAGGGTGTCCCCAGTGCCAGGGGATCTCCCCAGTGCCGCAGCCCCCGCTGATCCAGTGGCTCTGGCACAGATCCCCAGTGTCAGGGGGTGTCCCCAGTACCAGGGGGGTGTCCCCAGGATGTCCCCAAGGTGTCACAGAGGTGTCCCCAGTGTCAGGGGGTGTCCCCAGTGTGTCCCTGGGGTGTCCCCAGGGTGTCACAGAGGTGTCCCCAGGGTGTCCCCAGTGTGTCCCCGGGGTGTCCCCAGTGTCAGGGGATGTCCCCAGAGTGTCCCCAGTGTCAGGAGGTGTCCCCAGAATGTCCCCAGAGTGTCACAGAGCTGTCCCCAGTGTCACAGAGGTGTACCCAGTGTGTCCCCAGTGTCAGGGGGTGTCCCCAGGATGTCCCCAGGGTGTCCCCAGGGTGTCACAGAGGTGTCCCCAGAGTGTTCCCAGGGTGTCACAGAGGTGTCCCCAGGGTGTCACAGAGGTGTCCTCAGTGTCAGGGGGTGTCCCAGGGTGTCCCCAGGCTGTCACAGAGGTGTCCCCAGGGTGTCACAGAGGTGTCCCCGCAGATCACGGGCAGTTTCTGGCAGACGTGGAAGGAGTTTGAGATCCGGCACGGGAACGAGGACACGATCCGGGAGATGCTGCGGATCAAGCGCAGCGTGCAGGCCACCTACAACACCCAGGTCAACTTCATGGCCTCGCAGATGCTCAAGGCGTCCGGCAGCGCCACCGGCACCGGTGAGGGCAGGGGGGGCACGGGGTGTGCCCAGGGGTGGCCCCGGGGGTGTCCCCTTGGGCCTGGGGTGTCCCTTTGAGCCTGGGGTGTCCCCAGGGGTGTCCCTTTGAGCCTGGGGTGTCCCCAGGGGTGTCCCTTTGGGCTTGGGGTGTCCCTTTGGGCCTGGGGTGTCCCCAGGGGTGTCCCCACAGGTGTCCCTTTGGGCCTGGGGTGTCCCATGGCCCCTCTGACCCCATCCCTGATTTTGGGGGGTCCCCATGGTCCCCCTGACCCCCTCCATGTTTCTGGGGGTTCCCACAGCCCCCCTGACCCCCCCATGTTTTTGTGGGTTCCCACATCCCCAATTTTGGGTGGTTCCCACATCCCCCCTGACCCCATCCCTGATTTTGGGGGGTTCCCATAGGCCTGCTGACCCCACCCATTTCTGGGGTGTTCCCATGGCCCCCCTGACCCCCTCCTATGTTTTTGGGGGTTCCCACATCCCCCCTGACCCCCTCCATTTTTTTGGGGTGTTCCCACAGCCCCCCTGACCCCCTCCTATGTTTTTGGGGGTTCCCACATCCCCCCTGACCCCCTCCATTTTTTTGGGGTGTTCCCACAGCCCCGCTGACCCCCTCCTATGTTTTTGGGGGTTCCCACATCCCCCCTGACCCCCTCCATGTTTTGGGGTGTTCCCACATCCCCCCTGACCCCATCCCTGATTTTTGGGGTGTCCCCACATCCCCCCTGACCCCTGCTGTGTTTTGGGGTGCAGTGTCAGACCTGGCCCCGGGGCAGAGCGGGTTGGATGATATGAAGCTGCTGGAGCAGCGGGCGGAGGCTCTGGCGGCCGAGGCCCAGCGGGACACGCCCCGCCCCCCCCAGCAGGTGCTGTTTGTCAGGTGAGTGACCACGCCCACAGCCACACCCACCCCTGCCACACCCACCCCTGCCACACCCACCTCTGCCACACCCATCCCTGCCACACCCACCCATGCCACACCCACCCACAGCCACACCCACCACTGCCACACCCACCCCTGCCACACCCACAGCCACACCCACCCCGCCACACCCACTCACAGCCACACCCACCCACTGCCACACCCACCCACTGCCACACCCCCTCCCTGCCACACCCACCCCTGCCCCAGCCCCCCCAGCAGGTGGTTTGTCAGGTGAGTGACCACGCCCATGGCCACACCCACCCCAGCCACACCCACCCCTGCCCTGCCCCCCAGCAGGTGCTCTTTGTCAGGTGACCACACCCACTGCCACACCCCCTCCCTGCCCTACTCACACCCTGCCCTGGCCCCCCCAGCAGGTGCTGATTTGGGGGATGGGGGTCTCGATTTGGGGGATGATGGTGGGCCCTGTGCCCCCCCTGGGTGCTGATTTGGGGGATGGGGGTCTCACTTTGGGGGATGGGGGTCTCAATTTGGGGGATGATGGGGGTCTCTATGCCCCCCTTGTGCTGATTGGGGGAATGAGGGTCCCTGTGTCCCCCTGCTGCTCTGGGGGATGATGGGGATCTCAATTTGGGGGACGGGGGTCTCTGTGCCCCCCGTGCTGATGTGGGGGATGATGGGGGTCTCTGTGCCCCCCCTGGGTGCTGATTTGGGGGATGAGGGTCTCGATTTGGGGTTGGGGGTGTCTGTGCCCCCCCTGGGTGCTGATTTGGGGGATGAGGGTCTCGATTTGGGGTTGGGGGTGTCTGTGCCCCCCCTGGGTGCTGATTTGGGGGATGGGGGTCTCGATTTCTGGGTTGGGGGTCCCGTGCCCCCCGAGCTGATTTGGGGGATGAGGGTCTCGATTTGGGGTTTGGGGGTCCCCGTGCCCCCCGAGCTGATTTGGGGGTGCAGGGCTGAGGCCCCCCCGGGGGCAGAGCCCGCCCTGTCCCAGCAGGGGAACCCCGAGGAGATCGACCTGGGAGAGGACGAGGGGGACGAGCCCGACGGTACCGGGGGCACTGGGGACACACTGGGGGGGCTCTGGGGGGGACTAGGGGGGCTTTGAGGGGGCTCACTGGGACTGGGGGGACACACTGGGAAGGGATTGGGGGGCACTGGCACTGGTGAGGGCACTGGGAGGGATGGGGGGCACTGGGGGGGATGGGAGGATGGGAGGCACTGGGGGAGATGGGGGGGCACTGGGGCAGATGGGGGGCACTGGGGGGGTCACTGGGACTGGGGGGGGCACTGGGGGAATATTGGGATGAGAGGGGGGACACAGGGACTGGGGGAGATGGGGGGGGACACTCGGGGGGGGCACTGGAATGGGGGGGCACTGGGAGCTGGGAGGGAAATGGGGACACGGTGGGGGGACAGTGGGGGGTGGGGGAGGGTCCCCAGAGCAGATGGGAGGGGACAGAGGGACACTCATATTTTGGGGGGGGGGGGAGGGGGAGGTGCAGAGGCCTCAGTGCCACGGGGGTGGGGGAGGGGCTTTGAGGGGCCCCCTCCATTCTGGGGGTCTCTGATCCCCCCTTGCTCCCCCCCAGAGGTGCAGCTGGAGCAGAAGCAGGTCCCGGCCTCGGTGTTTGGGGGGCTCAAGGACGACTGAGGCGCTGGGGGGGCCCCCCTGGCCCTGGCCCCCCCCATCTTATAAACCCCTCCCCCCATCCCTGCCCCCCCCAGCTTAATAAACCCCCTTTGTACAACTCGGTTGTGGGGGGTCCTGGGGGGCAAAAGGGGGGTTTGGGGGGGTCACAGGGGCAGGTTTTGATAAAATCAAAGTGTTTATTGTCTCTGGGGGGGCTCAGGGGGGGTTTGAGGGGGTCACAGGGGCAGGTTTTGACACGATCAGGGTGTTTATTGTCCCTGGGGGGGGTTTTGGGGGGGTCACAGGGGCAGGTTTTGACACAACCAAAGTGTTTATTGTCCCTGGGGGGCCCTGGGGGGGGCCCGGGGGGGGCTCGGGGGGGTCTCCAGGCTGTCCAGGAGCTGCCGGGCAAAGGCTTGTTCGAGCTGGGAGGGGGAAAATGGGGGGGAAACCCCTCAATGTCCACACCCAAAATCCTCCTCAACGACCCTAAAACACCCCCCCAGAGACCCCCCCAGCTCCATATCCCACCCCCCCCAAGACCCCCTAACAACCCCGAGGGACCCTCAGAGACTCCACCCCCCCAACCCTTTGGAGACCCCCAGAGACCCCCCCAGCTCCCCCCAACACCCCCAAGGGACCTCCAGAGACCCCCCCAGCCCCTTAGAGACCCCCAGAGACCCCCCCAGCTCCCCCCAACACCCCCAAGGGACCTCCAGAGACCCCCCCTCCAGACTCTCCAGGACCCCTAGAGACCCCCCAGCTCCCCCCAACACCTCTTAGGGACCCCCCGTGTCCCCCCCAACAGGCCCCCCTGCCCCACATTCCCCTCCCCCCAGTCCCCCCATCTCCCACCCCCCAAAAAGGCCCCCCCGGCCCCACCTCCAGCACGAGCCCCTCGCCCTGGGGGTCCCCGAGGGGGGGTCCCAATTCCAGCGTCACGCGGTGTGGGGGGAGGGGCCCGAGCCCCGCCCGGTGCTGCTCCAGCTCTGGGGGGGGAGGGGCCGTCATGGGGTTGGGAAGGAGGAGGGGTCGTCAGGGGGTTGGGGGGGCCCCTCCCCCCCCACCCGCAGGCTTTGGGGTCCCCTCGCAGTTTGGGGGTCCCTCCTCACCCCCCACTCCAGCATTTGGGGGTGCCCCTCCCCTTTTTCCCCCCAGGGTTTGGGGGTCTCTCCCTGGGATTTGGGTCCCCCCCTTCTCCCCCTCCCCCCACTCGGGGTTTGAGGGTCCCTCCCCTCTCCCATTCATCCCCCCCCCCGGATTTGGGGGTGACCTGGCTTGGCCCCGCCCCCCTCACCCTCCCGGCAGCGCTGTGGCCCCACTCCCCTTGTTGAGGCCACGCCCCCTTGTTTAGCCCCGCCCCTTCACTGCAAGGTGTGGTGGCCCCGCCCCTCAGTTTAGCTCCGCCTCCAAACGCCAGGAGAGACTCAACCCCCGCCCTTTTGTTTAGCCCCACCCGTCAGTCAAGCCCCACCCCCCCGGAAATTCAGTAACCCCGCCCCCCGTTAAGCCCCGCCCCCTCACCGTGCCGGAAGCGCCGCCCATCGAAGGGCTGCAGCAGCGCCCCCTGCTGGACGGGCCCGGCGGTCACGTGAGGCCCTCGGAGGGTCCCGCCAGGGGGCGCCCCGGGGCGCGCGCGCAGGAAGAGCCCGCGGGGGGCGCTGCTGAGCAGGAAGCCCCGCCCAAGCCCCGCCCCTTCCGGCAGCACCACCCGCGGCAGCGCCCCTGGCGGAGGCGCCCCCTGGCGGCCCGGAGGACTCAGCAGGTACTCCCCGGGCGGCAGCGCCCCCTGGTGGAGCTCGAGGGCCCCGCGGCGCAGGCGCAGCAGCAGCGCGAAGTCACCTGAGGGGGGCGCCACAGAGCATGGGGGCGGGGCCAAAGGGGGCGGGGCTTAGGGGGGCAGCTTGTTGGATTGACAAAAGTGGGCGGGGCTAGGGGTGGAGTCAGGGATTGGGGCATGGCCAGTGATTGCATGGCAGATAGAGTGGGCGTGGAAAAAGTGGGTGGGGCTTAGGGCGGGGCCAGGGCTGGTAAACAACTGGGGGTGGGGCCAAGGGGGTGGGGCGTGGTTGGGTGAGCGTGGCCGTGGATAGGTGGGGTGAGGGGGTGGAGCCAAATTCAGCATGGTCATGGTTGGAGGTGGGGCCTTTGTGGGGATTGGGGCGTGGCCATAGGAGGGGCATGGCCAAGGGTGGGGCAGGGTGACAGTTTGGGTCACAGAGGAGGTGGGGCAGAGCTGGGGGCGTGGTCAGAGGTTGGGGTGTGGTCAGAATGGGGGCGTGGTCAGAGAAGGGGTGTGGTCATAATGAGGTGTGGTCAGAACTTGGGGCGTGGTCAGAGCTGGGGGCAGGGTCAGGGTGGGGTCAGATTTGCATGGGGGTGGAGCCACAGCAAAGGGGGCTGGGCTTACCTTGCACTGGGGGGAGGGGCTCTGGGCTCTCCACCACAATCTGCAGGGGCGGCAGCTCTGGGGGCGGGGCCTGGGCTGAAGGAGGAGGGGTCAGAGACCATGCCCCCAGGGTCACATCCCCTCCCCCAAACCCCTCCCCCCACCCCCTCACCGGGCTCTCTGTGGTCGTGGGTGCCCCCCTGAGGGGCGGGGGGCGGGGTCTGGCTTTGGGGGCGGGGCTCTTCAGGGCTTGGCTCCGCCTCCTTCTGGCTCCGCTGGGCCTTGGGGGGCTTTGACTCTGGGGGGGAAGGAGAAGACACCATTGGGACCCTCCCTGGACCCTCCCAGGTCCCCCCCTCCCCTTTCAGGCCCCCTCATTGGGCCCCTCCTCCTCCCAAATTCCTCCCAAGGCCCCTCAAAACCCCCCGACTCTCCCCCAAAACTGCCCCCAAACCCCCCCAACCCCCCCCCAACTTCCCCAAACTCCCCCAACTGTCCCCAAATCCCCCCAACCGCCCCTCATACCCACCCAGCTCCCCAAAACCTCCCCCCAATTTTTCCCAAAACCTCCTGGACCCCTCAACTCCCCCCACAAGACCTCCCAAATCCCTTCTGGTCCCTTCAGGCCCCCCCAGGCTCCACTCAAGACCCTCCAAACCCCTCGTGGCCCCCCAGACCTCCCCCATAATGGCTTCCCAAAAATCCCTCCTGGCCCCCCCAAGCTCCCCCTCAATGGCCTCCCAAACCCCTCTGGGTCACCCCAACTCCCCTCCAATGACCCCCAGCTCCCTCGTGGCCCCCCCAAAGCCCCCCCAGGACCCCCCCCCGCTCACCCCTGGGGGGCAGCAGTCTGTACACGCGGTAGGGGCAGGGCCCATCGCGGCGGCCCCGCGGGGGAACCTCCACGAACTCGGGGCACCTGGCGAGGGCGCAGCGGAGCCGCGTCTTCCACCCGGCGGGGTCCGGGGGGTCCCCGGGCCGCACCCGCCCCTTGTACTCCGCCCACGCCTGCGGCGGCCAATCCGCGTCGGGGCGTGGCCGGGGACACGCCCACTCATCGATTGACCTCTCCTCTGCTTGGCCACGCCTCCCTCCCGTGGCCACGCCCACCACGCCCATCGCGGTCTCAGCCCCGCCCCCACATGCGCTGGCTCCGCTCCCACCAAGCCCAAGCCCCGCCCCCTTTCCCTTGGCCACGCCCCTCACATGCAAAGCCCTGCCCCAAACCCATTTAGCTCCGCCCCCTCACCCCTCCCCTCATGCTGCAGAGCCACGCCCCTTTGCACCTAGCCCCGCCCCAACTTTGCATAGCACCACCCACTCCGTGGCCCCGCCCCATCCCTTTAGCCCCGCCCTCACCTTTCCGAACCCCTCCCTTTCCAAAGCCGCGCCCCTTTTGCGTTAGCTCCGCCCCTAGCCCCGCATAGCCCCTCCCTTTCTCCTCGGCCCCGCCCCCTCCCCCTTGGCCCCGCCCACCTTGCAGAGCGCAGCGCCGGCCCCGCCCTTGCTGCCGCCCCTCCCGCCGTGTGCCCAGGGCACCCTGAGGGCCGAGCGCGCCTCGTCGTCCCACTCGAGCCCGCGGAAGCGGCCGCTCTCCAGCTGTGCCAGCAGCCACGGCCGCAGCCGCCGCGCGCCGCCCTCCGCCATCCCGGGGGATCCCGGTTTGGGGTCGGGGATTTTGGGGGGGGTTTTGGGGGGTTCGGGGACCCCGAGGCGGCTCCGGGACCCGCCGGGAGCGGCGGCGGCGGCGGCGGCGCTTCCGGGAAAGTCACGTGACCGCAGAGGGGGGCACGTGATCCCGCTCGCGGCCAATCAGCGCGGGGGGAGACGGAGACGCCCCCCTCGCCTCGCAATGAGTGGGCGTGGCCTTCCCCGCATGGTGATTTGCATAAAAGGGCGTGTTCAACGGCGTATTTGCATAAATAGGCGTGTTCTTCCAGGGTGTATTTGCACGGAGGGGCGCGCTCAATTCATATTTGCGTAACCGGGTGTGTCCTTCCCGCGGCTCATTTGCATAAACGGGCGTGTCCGACGTGCACTTATTGTCATAAACAGGCGTGTCAGTGTATTTTCATAAAGGGGCGTGTCGTTCCGTGTATTTGCATAAAGGGGCGTGGTCCTGCTCACCATTTTCCCCACTGACCCCAAACCGGGCCCCCCAGAAGGGCCCCGATGTTCAGGTGACAACCCCCCTCCCAAAACCCCGCGGTTGACCCCCTGGACCCCCCCCGAAAACGACCCCATATCCACACGCCCCCCAACTTCATGGGTGACCCCCGGACCCCCCCAGGAAGTCCCAGGTGCCCCTCCCCAAACCCCTCCCCCCCGCCAAGAGGTCCTCCCCTGGCCCCCTCCCCCACCCCCACGAGCCCATTTGGGCCCCTCCCTTGGGGGGTCACACATATGGGGGGGTCACACACATTTGGGGGTCACACACATTTGGGGGTCACACAAGTTTGGGGATCACACACATTTGGGGGCTCACACAAGTTTGGGGTCACATAAGTTTGGGGGTCACACACATTTAGGGGGCTCACACACATTTAGGGGGCTCACACACATTTGGGGGGGGTCACACACATTTGGGGGTCACACACATTTGGGGGGTCACACATTTGGGGGTCACACAAGTTTGGGGGTCACACAGATTTAGGGGGCTCACCCAAGTTTGGGGGTCACACACCACTTTATTCCCCATCCCCCCCCCGTGGGAGGAGTGGGAGGGGCTGTGGGGAGGGGGAGGGGTCTCACCTGACCCCTGCCCCTCCCCCACTCCCTGCCCCCCCTCCCTGTGCCCCCCCCGCGTCGGGGGCTCCGGACATCATGAGGAACAGCACGATGGGGATGATGTACATCCACTGGGGGGGAGAGAGGGGTCACCCCAAAAACTGACCCCCCCTGGGCCACCCCAAAAACTGACCCCCCTGGGTCACCCCAAAAACTGACCCCCCTGGGCCACCCCAAAAACTGACCCCCCCTGGACACGCCAAAAACTGACCCCCCCCAAAACCTGACACCCCAAAAACTGACCCCCCTGGGCCACCCCAAAAACTGACCCCCCTGGGCCACCACAAAAACTGACCCCCCCTGGACACGCCAAAAACTGACCCCCCCAAAACCTGACACCCCCAGGACACCCCAAAACCTGACCCCCCCCCGAAACCTGACACCCCAAAAACTGACCCCCCTGAGCCACCCCAAAAACTGACCCCCCTGGGACACCCCAAAAACTGACCCCCCCAAAACCTGACACCCCAAAAACTGACCCCCCCGGACACCCCAAAACCTGACCCCCCCACGGGACATCCACTGCAAGGGGGGGACAGGGGTCACCCTAAAAACTGACCCACCCAGGTCACCCCAAAAAATGACCCACCCCAAAAACTGACCCCACCACGGGACAGCCAGGAAGTCACCCCAAAACCTGACCCCCTGGGACACCCCAAAAACTGACCCCCCCCCAGGAAACCCAGGGGGTCACCTCAAAACCTCCCCCTCTCCGGGAAATGGGGTCACCCCAAAACCTCCCCCCGTGGGAAATCTGTGGGTCACCCCAAAATCTGACCCCCCACAGCCTCCCCCCACCCCGGGAAATGGGAGGGTCACCCTAATTCCCCCCCCATGGGAAACAAGGGGGTCACCCCAAATCCTGTCCCCAGGGAAATGGGGCAGGGGTCACCCCAAACCCTCCCCCGTTCCCCCCCAAAAGGTCTGGGGGACCCCAAAGGGGGTTTGGGGGGATCAGAAGGGGCTTGGAGGGGAATTGGGGAGGGGGGGAATTTTGGGGGGAGGGCCTTGGAGAGGTGATTGGTGGGGTTTGGAGGGGGCTGGGGGGTTTTGGGGGGGATTTTGGAGGGGCTTGTGGGTTTTGGGGGGGGCTTTGGGGGCTGT
Organism: Pyrocephalus nanus; assembly: GCA_038380795.1. Lineage (NCBI taxonomy): Eukaryota > Metazoa > Chordata > Aves > Passeriformes > Tyrannidae > Pyrocephalus > Pyrocephalus nanus. The sequence goes on from CM076292.1 coordinate 2,255,752, forward strand.
GGGTGGTTTTTTGGGGGGTTGGACAAGTGGTTTGGGGGGGCTGGGAGGGGTTGTTGTTTTTCAATGGGACTTGGAGGGTACTGGGGGGGGTTGGGGGAATTTTGGGGGGGATTTGAGGGGGTGTTCATGGATTTGGGGGGAAGGATTGGGGAATTTTGGGGGGGGATTTGGAAAGGGGGGGTTGGTGGGTTTAGGGGGGGATTTGGGGGGGGGGTGTTGTTTTGGGGGTATTTTGGGGGGGGAGTTGAGGGGTTTTGGGGGGTATTTTGGAGGGGTGATTTTTGGGGGGAGGTTTGGGGGGCCCTGGGGGAGTTTGGGGGGGTTTTTCACTCACATATTTGGCGAAGAAGGATTTCTGCTCCTGGGGGTTCCGGGCTCTCTGCGCCTGCTCCTGCTCCAGGTGCCGGATGAAGGCGGCAGTCTCGGGGCTGGGGGGGCCATGGGGGGGTTAAGGGGTCCCCCAAAACCTGGGGGACCCTCCCTGGACATCCCAAAACTCAGGGGATCATCCCTGGACACCTCAAACCTGCCCCACCCTCCCTGGGCACCCCAAAACTTGGGGGACCCTCCCTGGGCACCCCAAACCTGCCCCACCCTCCCTGGGCACCCCAAAAGCTGGGGGATCATCCTTGGACACCCCAAAACTCGGGGGGTCCTTCCTGCACATCCCAAACCTGCCCCACCCTCCCTGGACACCCCAAACTGACACAGCCCCCTCCAAAATATCCCCTCCTCACTCACACCCAGTCCTGGGCCCCCCAAATGTCCCCCCAGGGTCACCCCATCCCCCTGAGCCACCCCCTGCAGTGTCCCCAGGGGTGCCCTGTGTCCCCCCAGTGTCCCCACAGTGTCCCCACAGTGTCCCCACAGTGTCCCCCTGTGACCCTCCAGGGCCCCCCATGTCCCCCCCCCGTCCCCAGGTGTCACTCAGGTGGCAGCAGAGGGGGTGGCACGAGGCCACCGCGGTGTTGGGAGCCCCCCCAGGTCAATGTTCCCTCACCCCATGTCCCCCCCTGTCCCTGTGCCCCCCCATGTCCCTGTCCCTCTGCCCCCCCATGTCCCCCTGTCCCTGTATCCCCCCATGTCCCCCCATCTCCCCCAGTGTCCCCTTGTCCCTCTGTCCCCTCCATGTCCCTGATGTCCCCCTGTCCCCCCCGTCCCTGTGTCCCCCCCGTCCCTGTGTCCCCCCGGTCCCTGTGTCCCCCCATGTCCCCCCATCTCCCCCATGTCCCCCCATCTACCCCAGTGTCCCCTTGTCCCTCTGTCCCCCCATGTCCCCTGTCCCTGTCCCTCCATGTCCCCCATGTCCCATGTCCCCCTATCTCCCGTAATGTCCCCCTTGTCCCTCCCATGTCCCCCCAGTCCCTGTGTCCCCACGTCCCCCCATGTCCCTCATGTCCCCCATGTCCCCCTGTCCCTGTATCCCCCCATCTTCCCCAATGTCCCCTTGTCCCTCTGTCCCCCCCATGTCCCCCCATGTCCCCTGTCCCCGTGTCCCTCCACATCCCCCCCATCCCCTGTCCCCCATGTCCCCCCGTGTGCCTTGTCTCTGTGTCCCCATGTCCCCCCATGTCCCCCAATGTCCCCATGTCCTTCCATATCCCCCATGTCCCCCCTGTCCCTGTGTGTCCCCAATATCCCCTCCAGTGTCCCCCCCTGTCCCCTGTCACCCACGTGGCCGCAGGCAGGGGTTGTCTCAGGGCCACCGAGGTGTTGAAGAGCTCCAGGTCCACGTCCTCCACCTCTGTCCCCCGGCAGGTCCCCGGCGCTGCCACCACCCCCAGGGCCACCACGTTCCCCGCCACGTCCACGTGCAGGGACAGCTGGTCCGACAGGTGGGACTCCAGCAGGGCACACTGGGGACAGGGGGACACTGGTGGCACTGGGGACAGGGGGACATGGGGACACAGGGACAGGGGACACAGGGACAGGGGGACACTGGTGACACTGGGGACAGGGGGACATGGGGACACAGGGACAGGGACAGGGGACACAGGGAGAGGGGACACAGGGACAGGGGACACAGGGACACCTGGTCTGACAGGTGGGACTCCAGCAGGGCACACTGGGGACAAGGGGACACTGGTGACACTGGGGACAGGGGACACAGGGACAGGGACAGGGATGACACAGGGGACATGGGGACACAGGGGACACTGGGGACAGGGACAGCTGTGGCACAGGGACACAGGGCACACTGGGGATGGGGACAGCGGTGACACAGGGAATGGGGGACAGGGGACACAGGGCACATGGGACAGGGACAGCAGTGACACAGGGACAGGGGGACAGGGACAGCAGTGACACAGGGACAGGGGGACAGGGGACACAGGGGACATGGAAACAGGGGACATGGGGGACACAGAGGACACAGGGGACATGGGGATAAGGGACACAGAGGACACAGGGGACATGGGGATAAGGGACACAGGGACATGAGGACAGGGACACTGGGGACAGGTGACACAGGGTGACATGGAGGGACAAGGGGGACATGGGGACAAGGGGCACAGGAGAACACTGGGGACAGGGGCACTGAGGGGACACTGAGGGGACATGGGGGGGCAGGGGACACTGAGGGGACATTGAGGGGACACAGGGGGGACAGGGACACTGAGGGGACACAGGGGACACTGAGGGGACCCGGGGGTGTCCCCCCCACTCACCGCCCGCACGAAGGACGTGACGTACCCGGCCCCCCCCTCCTCTCCGGGGCCGGAGGCCTTGCGGGGCACCCGCACCCGGTACAGCCCGTCCCGGGCAGCCACCTCCTGGGGACAGGGACAGTGTCACCCCCAGGGTCACAGGGACACCCCCAGGGTCACAGGGACACCCACAGGGTCACAGGGACACCCCAGGGACACCCCAAATACCCCCCACACCGCACCCGGTACAGCCCGTCCCGGGCAGCCACCTCCTGGGGACAGGGACAGTGTCACACACAGGGTCACAGGGACACCCACAGGGATAGTGTCACCCACAGGGTCACAGGGACACCCCAGGGACACCCCAACCACCCCCAACCACTCCCAACTCCCCTCAACCCACACCCATCCCACCCATCCCACCTCCTGCCGGGGGACAATGTCACAGTGTCACCCAGAGTGTCACCCAGTGCCACTGTCACAGTGTCCCCCACATTGTCACAGTGTCCCCCCGTGTCCCCCCACTGACCCTGAGCCGGGCTCTGTCCTCGTCCCCGAGGGGTTTCTGTGTCAGGGCCAGGGCGGGGTCGGGGCCGGGGGTCAAGGACAGGGTCCCCCTGCGCCGGAACCGCGGGGCGTCATCTGTGGGGACACGGGGACACAGCATTGGGGACATGGGGACACAGCATTGGGGACATCTCTGTCACCATGACCCACTGCCACCCCCCTCCTAATGTCCCCCTGCGCCGGAACCGCGAGGCGTCATCTGCGGGGACACGGGGACACGGTGTTTGGGACACGGGGACACGGTGTTTGGGACACGGGGACACGGTGTTTGGGACACGGGGACACGGCGTTGGGGACACGGCACTGGGGACACAGCAATGATGACACGGCGTTGGGGACACCCCTGGCACCTGGGACACCCCTGGCACCTGGGACACCCCCTCCCAGTGTCCCTGAGTGTCCCATCTGCAGGGACACAGCACAGGGGACACAGCACAGGGGACACAGGTGGCACCCAGGACACCCCCAACCCCATGTCCCCGGTGCCACCCCTGTCCCAGTGCCCTCAGTGCCACCCCCATGTCTCCAGTATCTTCCCCCATGTCCCCAGTCCCCAGTGTCCCCCCAGTCCCCAATCCCTCCATGTCCCCAGTGTCCCCCCATGTCCCCTCACCCAGCTCGAAGGAGTGCTCAGTGTGTCCCCAGTGTCCCCCCATGCCCCCATGTCCCCCAAAGTCCCCCCATGTCCCCAATGTCCCCCCCATGTCCCCCATGTCCCCAGTGTCCCCTCACCCAGTTCGAAGGAGTGCTCAGTGTGTGCCCCATGTCCCCAATGTCCCCCATGTCCCCAGTGTCCCCCCATGTCCCCAATGTCCCTCAATGTCCCCAGTGTCCCCCCCACGTCCCCTCACCCAGCTCGAAGGAGTGCTCAGTGTGTCCCCCATGTCCCCCATGTCCCCAGTGTCCCCCCATGTCCCCAGTGTCCCCCCATGCCCCCAATGTCCCCCCCATGTCCCCAATGTCCCCCCATGTCCCCAATGTCCCCCCATGTCCCCAATGTCCCCCCATGTCCCCAGTGTCCCCCCATGCCCCCAATGTCCCCCCCATGTCCCCAATGTCCCCCCATGTCCCCAATGTCCCCCCATGTCCCCAATGTCCCCCCATGTCCCCAGTGTCCCCCCATGCCCCCAATGTCCCCCCCATGTCCCCAATGTCCCCCCATGCCCCCAATGTCCCCCCCATGTCCCCAATGTCCCCCCATGCCCCCAATGTCCCCCCCATGTCCCCAATGTCCCCCCATGTCCCCAATGTCCCCCCATGTCCCCAATGTCCCCCCATGCCCCCAATGTCCCCCCCATGTCCCCAATGTCCCCCCATGTCCCCAATGTCCCCCCATGTCCCCTCACCCAGCTCGAAGGAGTGCTCCAGGCTCAGGCTCACCCGGCAGCTCTCGGTGTCACCGGGCTGGGGGGGACACAAGAGGGGGACAGGGGGTGACACCGGGATGGGGACACCGCCCCCTTGTTAATATTAATGAGCACATATCCACTCCAATGAATATTAATAAATATCAATGGCGGTGATACCGCCCCCTCATTAATATTAATGAGCGCACATCCACACCAATTAACCCGGTTTCCCCCGGCAGGTCCCCCTGGTCCCTCCCGGCCTTGGGACCCCCTCCGTGCTCACCCTGGTCCCGAAACCCCCCCGGCAGATCCCCCCGGTCCCTCCCGGTCTCCCAGGACCCCCCCTGTCCCCCTGAGACCCCCCCGTGCTCACCCTGGTGCCGGTGCCTGTCCCGGTATCCCCCCGGCCGGTCCCCCCCGTCCCCCCCCTGTGCTCACCCTGGTGCCGGTGCCTGTCCCGGTGCCCCCCCGGCAGGTCCCCCCCTGTCCCCCTGGGACCCCCCCGTGCTCACCCTGGTGCCGGTGCCTGTCCCGGTCCCCCCCGTCCCCCCCAGCCCCAGGACCCCCCGTGCTCACCCTGGTGCCGGTGCCTGTCCCGGTGTTCCCCCGGCAGGTCCCCCCCGTCCCCCCCAGCGCCGCCCCCACCGCGAGCAGCGCCAGGATCGGGACCCTCAGCGGAGCCGCCATCTTGGACCGCGGGGCACGCCGGGAACGGGGGCGGGGCCAGGGCGGGAAAGGGGCGGGGCCCACTGGGGAATGGGGCGTGGTCAAACTGCTGTGGGTGTGGGATACGGGGAGAAAATGAGGCGTGGCCAGAGGGGGCGTGGTTAAAGAAAGAGGCGGGGCCACTGAAAGCAGCATGTTTGGCTGGAGGGGCAGAGCTTCCCTGTGAATGGGGCGTGGCTATTTGAAGGGGGCGTGGCTATCATGTTCTTTCCCCGCCCCTTCCCTCTTCCTTCCATCGCAGGGACTCCCAGGATGGACAGATGGACACCCCTCCCCCAGGCACCCCCGAGACCCCCCCCCCGAGGACCCCCCCGGGACACGCGGTCACCCCGGATGACCCCGCGGGACCCCCCAGTTACCCGTGGGGACCCTCCTGTCACCTCCTGATGACCCCGCGGGACCCCCCAGTTACCCGTGGGGACCCCTTCGGGACACCCCACTCACCACCGAGACCCCCCAGCGCCCTCCCAACCGCTCCTGAGGGACCCCCCCAGTCCCCCCGGGGGACCCCTCTGTCACTCCTGGGGACCCCTCAGTCACCACGGGGACTCTCTTGTCACTGCTGGGGACCCCCAGGACCTCCTGTTCCCCCTGGAAACCCCGGAGAGCCCCCCAGTCTCCCCCCTGGAGGAGGTTGGGGGGATCAATGGGTTGTGTTTTGGGGGGTCCTGGGGGAGGGTTGGGGTGATCTTTGGGGGAGGGTCCTGTTCCCCCCTCCCAGCAGGAAGGGAAGGAACACCCCTGGGGACACCTGGGACACCCCTGGGGACACCTGGACACACCTGAGGACACCTCTGGGGACACCCCTGGGGACATCTGGACACCCCTGGGGACACCTGAACACACCTGGGACACCCCTGGGGACACCTGAACACACCTGGGACACCTCTGGGGACACACCTGGGGACACACCTGGGGACACACCTGGGGACACCTGGACACACCTGGGGACACCTGGGACACACCTGGACACATCTGGACACACCTGGGGACACCAGAATACACTTGGGACACACCTGGGAACACCTGGGGACACACCTGGGACACCTCTGGGGACACACCTGGGACACCTCTGGGGACACACCTGGGGACACACCTGGGACACCTCTGGGGACACACCTGGGACACCTCTGGGGACACACCTGGGACACCTCTGGGGACACACCTGGGGACACACCTGGGACACCTCTGGGGACACACCTGGGACACCTCTGGGGACACACCTGGGGACACACCTGGGACACCTCTGGGGACACACCTGGGACACCTCTGGGGACACACCTGGGACACCTCTGGGGACACACCTGGGGACACACCTGGGACACCTCTGGGGACACACCTGGGACACCTCTGGGGACACACCTGGGGACACACCTGGGGACACCTGGACACATCTGGACACACCTGGGACACACCTGGACACATCTGGACACCCCTGAGGACACCTGGGACACACCTGGACACATCTGGACACACCTGGGCACACACCTGGGACATCCCTGGGCACACCTGGGGACACGTGGGGAACTTCAGGAAAACTCCTCAGCCAAGGATTTATTACTAAAAAAATACATTTATTGGTTTGTAAACACCCAAAAAACAGGGTTTGTAAAAAAACAAAAACAAGGTTTGTAAACATCCAAAAAACAGGGTTTGTAAACAAACAAAAAACAGGGTTTGTGGGCAGGTTTGGTGCCCCGTTGGGGGCACAGCTCTGGCTCTGCCTCCCATTCCGACTCCGGCTCCCATTCCAGCTCCGGTTCCCATTCCAGCTTTCATTCCAGCTCCGGCTCCCATTCCTGCTCCCATTCCCGCTCCCATTCAAGCTCCTGCTCCCATTCCCGCTCCCATTCCCATTCCAGCTCCCACGGAGCTCCAGGCTGGCACCAGGGAGGGTTTCAGGGCTCCTTCCTCAGGTTCTCCAGGAAGAGGCTCTCGCTTTCCAGAAAATCGTGGTCCTGGCGAGGGGAGGAGGGATTGGGATGATCCCCCGGGATGGTTCCCAGCCTTTTCCAGCTCCCACCCAGCTGGTTCCAATCCCATTTCCCAGCCCAATTCCAATCCCATTTCCAAGCCCTGTTCCCTGATTCCAATCCCATTTCCCAGATGGTTCCAATCCCATTTCCCAGCTGATTCCAATCCCATTTCCCAGCCCTGTTCCCTGGTTCCCATCCCATTTCCCAGCCCAGCTGATTCCAATCCCATTTCCCAGCCCTGTTCCCAGCCCAGCTGGTTCCAATCCCATTTCCCAGCCCGATTCCAATCCCATTTCCCATCCCTTTCCAGCTCCCACCCAGCTGATCCCAATCCCATTTCCCAGCTCTGTTCCCAGCCCAGCTGGTTCCAATCCCATTTCCCCGTTGATTCCAATCCCATTTCCCAGCTGATTCCAATCCCATTTCCCAGTTGATTCCAATCCCATTTCCCAGCTGATTCCAATCCCATTTCCCAGCCCTGCTCCCACCCAGCTGATCCCAATCCCATTTCCCAGCTGGTTCCAATCCCATTTCCCAGTTGATCCCAATCCCATTTCCCAGCTGATCCCAATCCCATTTCCCAGCTGGTTCCAATCCCATTTCCCAGCTGATTCCAATCCCATTTCCCAGCCCTGTTCCCAGCCCAGCTGGTTCCAATCCCATTTCCCAGCTGGTTCCAATCCCATTTCCCAGCCCTGCTCCCACCCAGCTGATTCCCAGCCCCTCCCCCAGCCGGTTCCAATCCCTTTCCCGGCGCATTCCCGGCCCTTTCCCGCCGCGCTCACCACCCGTGCCCGGTGTTTCAGCAGCAGGAGGTGCCCGTGGAGCGCGGCCGAGCCCCACAGGGGGTCCCTGGAGCCCCCCAGGATCATCCCCAGGGGGGGCAGGAATGCCGGGAGCAATCCCGGAGCGCCGGGGGCCGCGGGAGCTGCGGGCGGAGACAGCGGAGCGTCCATGGATCTCCTTCCCTCCCTCCCTCCGGCATTCCCGGGGCTCCTCCAGGGGGATCGGGAACCCAAATCCCACCCCAGGGACCCCCAGGGGGCAAAACCAGGAGCCTCACCCACCCAGCGGGATGTGGAGCCGCTCCCCCGGGATCCCATCCCCCGGGATCGCATCCCTCGGGATCAGCCGCTCCGTGCCCGGCAGGATCCCGGTCCCGATCCCGATCCCGGTCCCTGGGGGTGACAATTCCTGCCGGAGCCGCTGGAGCTGCCGCCGCTGCTGGGCCAGGCTCAGCCGTGCCTGCCATTCCCGGGAAAAGGCACGGGATGAACCCTCGGGAAGGGGCTGGGAACAGCGGGGGAGGGCTGGGAATGGGGATTGGAGCCAGCTGGGATGGGAAATGGGATTGGGAACAGGGAACAGGGCTGGGAAATGGGATTGGAACCAGCTGAGTGGGAACAGGGCTGGGAAATGGGATTGGAATCAGCTGGGTGGGAACCAGCTGGGAAATGGGATTGGGAACAGGGCTGGGAAATGGGATTGGGAACAGGGCTGGGAAATGGGACTGGACCCAGCTGGGTGGGAACAGGGCTGGGAAATGGGATTGGAATTGGGCTGGGAAATGGGATTGGAATCAGCTGGGTGGGAACAGGGCTGGGAAATGGGATTGGACCCAGCTGGGTGGGAACAGGGCTGGGAATGCAGCTCCGTTCCCGGCTGGTGGGTGGGAATCACCTGCTCCAAACGCTCCTCCTGCTCCCGGAGCTGCTCCAGCCGCTCCCGCTGCTCCCCCTGCACGGCCCGAGCTTCCCGCAGAGCCCGATCCCCATCCCGGCACTGCCGCTCCGAGCGCTGCCGGACACGGAACGGGGGGGGATGGGGAGGATGGGAATGGGATGGGAATGGGATAGGGGTGGGGATGGGGATGGGGATGGGAATGGGATAGGGGTAGTAATGGGGATGGGAATGGGATGGGAATGGGAATGGGGTGGGGATGGGAATGGGGTGGGGATGGGATGGGGGGAATGGGATGGGAATGGGGTGGGATAGGATGGGGTGGGATAGGATGGGAATGGGGATGGGATAGAATGGGAATAGGGAGGAATGAGGGGGAATGGAGATGGAGTGGGAAGGGAATAGGGTGGGAATGGGGGGGAATGCAGGGGAAATGGGGATAGAAATGGGGATGGGGATCAGGATGGGGATGGGGATCGGAAGCGGGTGGGAATGGGGTAGGAATGGAGATGGGGATGGGAATGGGGGGGAAAAGGAATGGGGATGGGGGGGAAAGGGAATGGGGATGGGGATCAGGATGGGGTTGGGGATTGGGATGGGGATGGGAATGGGGTGGGAATGGGGATGGGAATGGGAATGGGGTGGGAATAGGGATGGGGATGGGGATGGGAATTGACCCCCTCCCTGCCCGGGGGGTCCTGAGCAGCCCCCCTTCCCCTCTCCCCCCACTCCCGGGACAGGATTCCCACTGCAGAGGGAGCCCCAGCTGCGCTCCCGGCTGGAATCACCGACCTCGGCCAGGGCCTGCATGTCCAGCTCGCGCTGCCGGAGCCGCTCCGTGTCCCGGAGCAGCTTCTCCCGCTCCGCACGCAGCTCCCGCCGAGCCTCCTCCAGCCCCTCCCGCTCTCGCTCCAGCCGCTCCCGCTCCGCACGCAGCTCCCGAGCCCGGAAACGCAGCTCGGTCTGACCCTGGGAGAGCATCGGGGTCAGGGAATGTCCCCAGGGAATGTCCCCAGGGAATGTCCCCAGGGATGGAACTGCAGCTCGGTCTGACCCTGGGAGAGTGCCTGAGTCAGGGAATGTCCCCAGGGATGGCAGGGAATGTCCCCAGGGATGGCAGGGAATGTCCCCAGGGATGGCAGGGAATGTCCCCAGGGAATGTCCCCAGGGATGGCAGGGAATGTCCCCAGGGAATGTCCCCAGGGATGGCAGGGAATGTCCCCAGGGAATGTCCCCAGGGATGGCAGGAACAGAACTGCAGCTCAGTCTGACCCTGGGAGAGCATCGGGATCAGGGAATGTCCCCAGGGAGGGCAGGGAATGTCCCCAGGGAACATTCCCAGGCAGGGCAGGGAATACTCCCAGGGATGCAAGGGAACATTCCCAGGGAACATTCCCAGGGAACATCCCCAGGCAGGGCAGGGAAGATTCCTACGGAACATCCCCAGGGATGGCAGGAATACTCCCACGGATGCCAGGGAATATCCCCAGGGAACATTCCCAGGGAACATTCCCAGGGAACATTCCCAGGCAGGAGGGGGGGTGGATTTGAACACAAATTCCACACAAACCACGTTTCCCCCAACGCCAAGAAAATCGGGATTTTCCCGCCCTCACCTTGTCCAGGTCCCTCAGGGCCGACTCCAGGTGCTCCGAGCGCTCCTGGCTCAGCCTCTCCCGGCTCTGGAATTCCGCCCGGGCCTTTTCCAGCCTCCGGCGCTCCTCGGAGCATTCCCGGAGCACTTCCCGCTGCTGCTCCAGCCACGCGGCCTGGGAATGCTGGGGATGATCCCAGTCCCTTCCCAACGGGGATTCCCTCCTTCCATCCCCCCCAATCCAGGGATTCCCTCCTTCCATCCTCCCAATCCAGGGATTCCCTCCTTCCATCCCCCCCAATCCAGGGATTCCCTCCTTCCATCCCTCCCTGCAGCTCCCAGGGCTGGGAGCTCCCGAGTGCATCCCGGGATATTCCCCATGGATGGACCTGGATGGATCCCAGACCCTTTCCCAGCCCCTTCCAGCTCCCACCCAGCTGATTCCAAGCCCCTTTCCCAGCCCAAATCCCACCTGGCTGGTTCCAATCCCATTTCCCAGCCCTGTTCCCACTCAGCTGCTCCCATTCCCATTTCCCAGTCAGACCTAGCCCTGCTCCCAATCCCATTTCCCAGTCAGTCCCAATCCCATTCCCAGCTGCTCCCAATCCCATTTCCCAGCCCTGCTCCCAATCCCATTTCCCAGCTGGTTCCAACCCCATTTCCCAGTCATTCCCAATCCCATTTCCCAGCCCTGCTCCCAACCCCATTCCCAGTCAGTCCCAATCCCATTTCCCACCTGCTCCCAATCCCATTTCCCGGCCCTGTTCCCAACCCCATTTCCCAGCTGCTCCCAACTCCATTCCAAGCCCTGTTCCCAATCCCATTCCCAGCTGTTCCCAATCCCATTCCCAGCTGCTCCCAATCCCATTCCCAGCTGCTCCCAACCCCATTTCCCAGCCCTGTTCCCAATCCCATTTCCCAGTCAGTCCCAATCCCATTTCCCAGCTGCTCCCAATCCCATTTCCCAGCTGCTCCCAATCCCATTTCCCACCTGTGCTCCCAATCCCATTCCCAGCTGCTCCCAACCCCATTCCCAGCTGCTCCCAATCCCATTCCCAGCTGCTCCCAACCCCATTCCCAGCTGCTCCCAACCCCATTCCCAGCCCTTTTCCCACCCCCCGGAGCAGGACTGGGAAGCTGGAAAATCCCTGGAATGTTGTCCGGGCCCACCTTGGCCTCGTCCAGCGCCTCCCTCTCCCGGGAGAGCAGCTGATCCCGGAGCTGCCGCTGCTCCCGCAGCTCCTTCCGCAGGGAATCCGCCCGGGATCGCTCGGCCCGGGCCCGGCGCCGCTCCTGGAAGGGCAGGGGGGGCTCCAGGGATTGATCCCAGCGGGAACGCTCGGGAACGGGGACGGATCGGGAATCACCTGCTCCAGGAGCCGCTCCCGCTCCGCCAGCCGCGATTCCAGGGAAGCCACGGCCTCCTGGAGCCGGCCCCGATCCCGATCCTGCCGGCACAGCCGAGCCTGGAGCGCTGGGACACGGAAAACTGGGAATGGGGGGGGCTAGGAGAGGGAATGGGGACATGGGAACTGGGGATGGGGTCATGGACAATGGGAATGGGGTCATGGACAGCGGGAATGGGGTCAGGGGAACTGGGAATGGGGACATGGGAACTGGGAATGGGGACTGGGAATGGGGTCATGGGAATAGGGAATGGGGTCAGGGGAACTGGGAATGGGGACTGGGAATGGGGTCATGGGAATAGGGAATGGGGTCATGGGAACTGGGAATGGGGTCAGGGGAACTGGGAATGGGGTCATGGGAACTGGGAATGGGGTCATGGGAATTGGGAATGGGGACTGGGAATGGGGTCATGGGAACTGGGAATGGGGTCATGGGAACTGGGAATGGGGTCAGGGGAACTGGGAATGGGGTCAGGGGAACTGGGAATGGGGACTGGGAATGGGGTCATGGGAACTGGGAATGGGGTCATGGGAACTGGGAATGGGGTCAGGGGAACTGGGAATGGGGTCAGGGGAACTGGGAATGGGGACATGGGAACTGGGAATGGGATCCTGGGCACTGGGAATGGGATCCTGGACAGCGGGAATTGGATCCCATTCCCAGGCCTTTTCCAGCCCTGGCTCCAGGCCTTTGGAACCCTGGGAGTGACTCATCCCAGTTTTCCAGGGGGATCCTGGAGGGAGAGCAGGAGCAGCCGCAGCCCCTCCAGGGCTGAGCCGGACACGGAGCCTGTGGAGCTCTGGGAATTCCGGGATCTCAGGGAATTCTGGGATCTCAGGGAATTCCTGGGATCTCAGGGAATTCCAGGGATCTCAGGATCCCCCAGGACACCACGGGGCTGCCTGGATTCCCTGGGATCAGCACTGGGAATCCTTGGAATGAGGCACTCGGAGGGAACGTTACCTGAGAGCTGCTCATCCCGCTCCGGGGATGGGGGGAAATCCCGGGATTTGGGGGGATCCTGGGGGGAATCCTGGGATTGACCCTGGGATTGATCCTGGGGGGGATCCTGGGATTGATCCTGGGGGGGATCCTGGGATTGATCCTGGGATGGTCCTGGAGTCTCCTCCTGCTCCTCCCCCACCTTCCCACGGCTCCTGAGGAGGGATCGGGATGGGATAGGATGGGATGGGATAGGATGGGATGGGATGGGATGGGATAGGATGGGATGGGATGGGATGGGATGGGATGGGATGGGATAGGATGGGATGGGATGGGATGGGATAGGATGGGATGGGATGGGATGCACTGGGATGCACTGGGATGGACTGGGATGGGATGGGATGGGATGGGATGCACTGGGATGGACTGGGATGGGATGGGATGGGATGGGATGCACTGGGATGCACTGGGATGGGATGGGATGCACTGGGATGGGATGGGATGGGATGCACTGGGATGCACTGGGATGCCCTGGGATCCCCTGGGATGGGATGCACTAGGATGGACTGGGATGCACTGGGATGGACTGGGATGGACTGGGATGCACTGGGATGCCCTGGGATGCACTGGGATGGGATGGGATGGACTGGGATGCACTGGGATGGACTGGGATGCACTGGGATGCACTGGGATGCACTGGGATGCACTGGGATCCCCTGGGATGGGATGCACTAGGATGGACTGGGATGCACTGGGATGGACTGGGATCCCCTGGGCAGCCCCCAGGCCGGGTGGGGGCTCAGGGGGGGTCTCTGGGGGTACCTGAGGGGCCCCTCCCCCAGCTCCAGGAGCCGCTGCCCCCTCTGGACCCTCCCCAGGAAGAGGCTGCGCTCCAGCTCCAGCGCCCGGACCTGCGGGAACGGGAACGGGAATGGGGACCCCCCACGGGTGACCCCTCACCCACCCCCCACGGGTGACTGATCCTCACCCACCCCCACGGGTGACACCCAACCCACCCCCCACGGGTGACCGACCCTCACCCCCCACGGGTGACCGACCCTCACCCCCCACGGGTGACACCCAACCCACCCCCCACGGGTGACACCCAACCCACCCCCCACGGGTGACACCCAACCCACCCTTGGGTGACCCCCCACCCATCCACGAGTGACCGCCCCCCCGCATGGGTGACCCCCCACCCACCTCCCACGGGTGACCCCCCACCCAACCCCCACGGGTGACCGACCCCCAGCCCCCACGGGTGACCCCCCCCCCCCCACGGTTGACCCCCCACCCACCCCCCCACGGGTGACCGACCCCCTACCCCCCACAGGTGACCCCATAGGTGAACCCCCCCACCCATGGGTGAACGCCCACCTAAGGGTGACCCCTCACCCACGGATGACCCCCCAAAAGTGACCCCCTACACAGGTGACACCCCCCCCACCACGGGTGACCCAAACCCACAGGTGACCCCATGGGTGACACCCCATCCCACAGGTGACCCCCCTCCCCCAAGGGTGACCCCCCCCACCCATTGGTGATCCCCCCCCCCCCCACGGGTGACCCCCAACCCACGGGCGACTCCACCCACTGGTGACCCCATGGGTGACACCCCACCCCCCCACGGGTGACACCCACCCACAGGTGACCCCACGGGTGACACCCCATCCCACGGGTGACCCCACAGGTGACCCCCAACCCACAGGTGACCCCACGGGTGACGCTGCATCCCACGGGTGACACACCCCATAGGTCACCCCATCCCACAGGTGACCCCCCTCCCCCAAGGGTGACCCCCCCACCCATTGGTGATCCTCTCTCCACAGGTGACCCCAAACCCACGAGTGACTCCACCCACTGGTGACCCCACGGGTGACACCCCACCCCCCACGGGCGACCCCCACCCAAGGGTGACCCACCACCCACTGGTGACCCCACGGGTGACACCCCAGCCCCCCACAGGTGACACCCCCCCACAGGTGACCCCGCAGGTCCCACCTGGAGCTCCAGCTCTGCCACCCGGACCTGGAGACTGAGCAGGGAATAACCAGGATGGGCTGGGAATGCTGGGAATGCTGCGGGATCCCTCGGGAATGGCTGGGCTGGGAATGTTCCGGGATCCGGGAATGGCTGGGATGGGAGAGATCCTGGATCCCTCGGGAATGGCTGAGATCCTGGATCCCTCGGGAATGGCTGGGCTGGGAATGCTCCGGGATCTGGGAATGGCTGGGATGGGAGAGATCCTGGATCCCTCGGGAATGGCTGAGATCCTGGATCCCTCGGGAATGGCTGGGCTGGGAATGCTCCGGGATCTGGGAATGGCTGGGATGGGAGAGATCCTGGATCCCTCGGGAATGGCTGAGATCCTGGATCCCTCGGGAATGGCTGAGATGGGAATGCTCTGGGATCTGGGAATGGTTGGGATGGGAATAGTCTGGGATCCTGGAATGGTTGTGATGGGAATGCTCCTGGATCCTGGAGTGGCTGGGATGGGAATGCACCTGGATCCCTCTGGAATGGCTGGGATGGGAATGCTCTGGGATCCTGGAGTGGCTGGGATGGCAGAGCCCCTGGATCCCTCTGGGATGGCAGAGCTCCTGGATCCCTCTGGAATGGCTGGGATGGGAGAGCCCCTGGATCCCTCTGGAATGGCTGGGCTGGGATAGATTCTGGATCCCTCTGGAATGTCTGGGCTGGCAGAGCGGTGTCCTGGGAAGGGCATTCCCTGCTTTCCTGGGATTGCAGCCCCAGCCCCTCCCCCTGTCCTGGCCCTTTTCCCAGGATCCCAGAAGGTTGGGAATGTCTCTCCCGGGCCTTGGCCTGGGCCCTTTTCCGGGCCAGGGCCGAGCTCAGCCAGTTCTGATCCCGCAGCTCCGATCCCGGGAAATCCTCGACTCCGGATCCCAATCCCGAGAAATCCTTGGTCCTGGATCCCAATCCCGGGAAATCCTCAGTCCTGGATCCCAGTCCTGGGAGATCCTTGTCCTTGGATGCCAATCCTGGGAGTTCTTTGTCCTTGGCTCCCAATCCCAGGAATTCCTTGGTTTTGGCTCCCAGTCCTGGGAATTCCTTGTCCTTGGCTTCCAATCCTGGGAATTCCTTGTTTTTGGCTCCCAATGCCGGGAATTCCTCATCCTTGGCTCCCAATCCTGGGAATTCCTTGGTTTTGGCTCCCAATCCCGGGAATTCCTCATCCTTGGCTCCCAGTCCTGGGAATTCCTCGTCCTTGGCTCCCAATCCCAGGAATTCCTCATCCTTGGCTCCCAATCCTGGGAATTCCTCATCCTTGGCTCCCAATCCCGGGAATTCCTCATTCCTGGCTCCCAGTCCCGGGAATTCCTCGTTCTTGGCTCCCAATCCTGGGAATTCCTCGTCCTTCAGGCCCAGCCAGGCGGCCCCGGCCCCTCCCCCCTTCAGGGTGGGCCTTGGGGATCCCCTCGGGAAGAGGCCGATCCTGTCGGGAATCCTGCGGGAAAGGGAGGGGGTGAGGGGGGAGGGACACGGGAATACTGGGAGAGTGGGATGGTGGGATATTGGGATGGTGGAATGGTGGGATAGTGGGATAGTGGGACAGTGGGACAGTGGGACATTGGGATAGTGGGATAGTGGGACAGTGGGACAGTGGGACAGTGGGATGTTGGAATAGTGGGATATTGGGATATTGGGATGTTGGGATGGTGGGATAGTGGGATGTTGGGATAGTGGAATATTGGGATATTGGGGTCACTGGGGGTCCCCCCCTACCTGAGCCCCCTCCTCCGGCCCCGCCGCCCCTCGGAGGCCACGGAGGGCTCGTAGGATCCCAAGGGAAAATCCGGCTCTTCCCACGGCCCTGCCCGGGAAAAGCGCCTGGTCAGAGCCTGGAAAAGAGCCTGGAAAAATGCCTGGAAAAGCACCTGGAAAAGTGCCTGGAAAAATGCCTGGAAAAGTGCCTGGAAAAGCACCTGGAAAGAGCCTGGAAAAGAGCCTGGAAAAGTGCCTGGAAAAATGCCTGGAAAAGTGCCTGGAAAAGCACCTGCCTGGGAATTCCCACTGGGATTGGGCTTCAGGAAACAGCCCTGCCCTGCTCTTCCCATGGAATTCCCACCTGGAATGTGCCCCTGGAAGGCCCGTCCTTGCCCCCCCCCCTCCCAGGGCGGTTCCCACCTGGCTCTGGATCCATGGGATCCATCCTGGATTCTCCCTTGGGATCCATCCTGGATTCTCCCTTGGGATCCATCCTGGATTCTCCCTTGGGATCCATCCCGGATTTCCCCTTGGGATCCATCCCGGATTTCCCCTTGGGATCCATCCCAGGTTCCTCCTCCTCCGGATGCTCCAGGATTTTGCCTCTTCCCCTCCGGAGCTGCGGGCTGGGAACACCGGGAATGGCGGGACATGAGGGGGGACAGGGGGGAAGGGGGGGGACATGGGGACATGGGGGGACACAGGGGACATGGGGGGGTGGCAAAGGGGGCACAGGCCACCCCCTGTCCCTGTCCCAGTGCCACTGTCCCCTCCCCTGTGTCCCTGTCCCCTCCCTGTCCCCTCCCCTGTGTCCCTGTCCCCTCCTTGTGTCCCTGTCCCCTCTCCTGTCCCCTCCCTGTCCCTTCCCTGTCCCTTCCCTGTCCCCTCTCCTGTCCCCTCCCTGTCCCCTCTCCTGTCCCCTCCCTGTCCCTTCCCTGTCCCCTCCCTGTCCCCTCTCCTGTCCCCTCTCCTGTCCCCTCCCTGTCCCTTCCCTGTCCCCTCCCCTGTGTCCCTGTCCCCTCCTTGTGTCCCTGTCCCCTCTCCTGTCCCCTCCCTGTCCCTTCCCTGTCCCCTCCCCTGTGTCCCTTCCCTGTCCCTTCCCTGTCCCCTCCCTGTCCCTTCCCTGTCCCCTCCCTGTCCCTTCCCTGTCCCCTCCCTGTCCCCTCCCTGTCCCTTCCCTGTCCCCTCTCCTGTCCCCTCCCTGTCCCCTCCCTGTCCCCTCTCCTGTCCCCTCACCTCTCCGAAGTTCCCGGGGCTTTCCCAGCTTTTCCCAGGGAATCCACCAGGTCGGTGACGTCACCCCCGGGGGGGACACCTGGGGGGGGGGAGGGGCACCTTGGGGACATCCCATGGGAATCACTGCCCTGGGAATGGGGACTCTGATCCCATGGGAATCACTGCCCTGGGAATGGGGACTCTGATCCCATGGGAACCACTCCCTTTGGAATCTGATCCCACGGGAATCACTGCCCTGGGAATGGGGAATGGGGACTCTGATCCCATGGGAATCACTGCCCTGGGAATGGGGAATGGGGAACCTGATCCCATGGGAATCACTGCCCTGGGAATGGGGACTCTGATCCCATGGGAATCACTGCCCTGGGAATGGGGAATGGGGAACCTGATCCCATGGGAATCACTGCCCTGGGAATGGGGAACCTGATCCCATGGGAATCACTGCCCTGGGAATGGGGACTCTGATCCCATGGGAATCACTCCCTTTGGAATCTGATCCCATGGGAATCACTCCCTTTGGAATCTGATCCCCCGGGAGCTGCTCCAGAGGGAAGGCCCAGCGGAATTCCCGGTACCTTCCTGGGGATCCAACGGCTTCCCGAGGCTTTTCCCCGTCCCGGCTCCCGCCAGCCTGGGCCTGGATCGGGAGATTCCCAGGATTTCTGCATCCAGGTCATCCAGGTCCTGGGGAGAGAGAGCCCCAGGGGAGGAATTCCGACCCAAACATTGGGAATTCCACCCCTAACATCAGGAATTCTGCCCCCAAACTTCAGGAATTCTTTCACAAACATTGGGAATTCTACCCCAAAACGTCAGGAATTCTACCCAAAACATTGGGAATTCTACCCCAAAATGTCAGGAATTCTACCCAAAACATTGGGAATTCTGCCCCAAACGTTGGGAATTCTGCCTTGACCCATCCATAAAACGTTGGGAATTCTGCCCCCCGAAGGTAAGGAATTGTGTCCCAAAGTTTGGGAATTTTGCCCCAAAAGGTTGGGAATTCTGCCCTCACTCACCTGTGTCTCTCCCAGATCATCTCCAGGGGATTTCCCGCCGGGATCCTCCTCCAGGACCCCCCTGTGACAGGGATTTGGGATTTGGGATCAGGGTTTGGGATCCAAGATTTGGGATCAGGGGTTTTGGATCAGGGATTTGGGATCAGGAATTTGGGATCAGAATTTTGGGATCAGGGGTTTTGGATCAGGGATTTGGGATCAGGAATTTGGGATCAGGGGGATTTGGGATCAGGGGGATTTGGGATCAGGGATTTGGGATCAGGAATTTGGGATCAGGGATTTGGGATCAGGAATTTGGGATCAGGGGGGTTTGGGATCAGGGATTTGGGGTTTGGGATCAGGGGTTTGGGATCAGGAGTTTCGGATCAGGAATTTGGGATCAGGGATTTGGGATCAGGGATTTGGGGTTTGGGATTTGGGATCAGAATTTTGGGATCAGCGGTTTTGGGATCAGGGGTTGGGATCAGAAATTTGGTATCAGCGCTTTGGGATCAGGGATTTGGGATCAGGGATTTGGGATCAGGGATTTGGGGTTTGGGATCAGAATTTTGGGATCAGTGGTTTTGGATCAGGGATTTGGGATCAGGGGGATTTGGGATCAGGGATTTGGGATCAGAAGTTTGGGATCAGGGGTTTGGGATCAGGGGATTTGGGATCAGGGGGTTGGGGGGCTGAGCACTCACCTGGGGCTCACCTGGGGACAGGTGAGTCGGGATCCGCGGGAAGGGGGAATGGGAGGATCCTCTGGGAATGAGGGAGGGGTCAGGGAGGGGCTCGGGGACCCCCTGGGGTGGGGGACCCCAAGCTCAGGTGTTTTCCCCCCCAGGTGACCCCAAGCTCAGGTGACCCCAAGCTCAGGTGTTCCCCCCCAGGTGCTCCCAGGGTGTTCCCACCTTACCATCGAATCCCAGGAGATCCCCGAGCACGTCCTCGACCGAATCTGGGACAGGACACGGCCCAGGTGAGCCCAGGTGGGACCAGGTGGGACCAGGTGATCCCCAGGTGAGCTCAGGTGAGTTCAGGTGATCCCATTGTGGGACCAGGTGAGCTCCCATGGGACCAGGTGATCCCAGGTGGGACCAGGTGAATTCAGGTGAGCCCAGGTGATCCCAGGTGAATTCAGGTGAGCTCAGGTGGGTGCAGATGTGCCCAAGTGATCCCAGGTGTGCCCAGGTGAGCCCAGATGATCCCAGGTGAGCCCAGGTGATCCCAGGTGTGCCCAGGTGAGCCCAGGTGGGACCACGTGAGTTCAGGTGGGTGCAGATGTGCCCAAGTGATCCCAGGTGAGCCCAGGTGATCCCAGGTGTGCCCAGGTGAGTTCAGGTGGGTGCAGATGTGCCCAAGTGATCCCAGGTGTGCCCAGGTGAGCCCAGGTGGGACCAGGTGAGCTCAGGTGGGTGCAGATGTGCCCAGGTGAGCCCAGGTGGGACCAGGTGAGTTCAGGTGGGTGCAGATGTGCCCAGGTGAGCCCAGGTGGGACCAGGTGAGCTCAGGTGGGTGCAGATGTGCCCAGGTGAGCCCAGGTGACCTTCCCAGGCAGGTGGGAAAAGCTGCCACCCGTCCCCCTGTCCCCTCTGTCCCCTCATCTCCATGTCCCCCCTGTCCCCCCCTGTCCCCCCTGTCCCCCTGTCCCCTCTCCCAGCATTCCCAGGATCCAGGGGGTCTCACCTGCCCCCCTCTCCGCGCTGGGGCCGCCTGTGGAGACCCAAAATCCCCCAGGACAGGGGGGAGCTCCTGGGGGGTCCCAACCCCGGGGCAGGCGGGGCTTGCTGGGGGGCATCACCCCTGGAGCTCATCTGGAGCACACCTGGATCTGTCCCACCTGGATCACACCTGGATCACCCCTGGAGCACACCTGGATCACACCTGGATCACCCCTGGAGCACCCCTGGAGCTCACACCTGGATCCCACCCTCTCCCATCTGGATCCCCACCCCTGACCCACCCACCTGGAGCCCACCTGGATTCCACCTGGAGCCCCCCCAGGCCTTTCACACCCACCTGGATCCCACCTGGATCCTCAGACCCAGATCCCACTTGGATTCCCATCCCTGTCCCACCCACCTGGATCCCACCTAAATCCCTGGGTCTGTCCCACCTGGATCCTCAGGCCCAGATCCCACTCGGATTCCCACCCATCCCAATCCCACCTGGATCCCTGGGTCTGTCCCACCTGGATCCCCAGTCCCAGCTCCCACCTGGATTCCCACACCTGGATCCCACCTGGCTTCCCAGCTGGATCCCATCCCTGTCCCACCCACCTGGATCTCCAGACCTTTCACACCCACCTGGAGCCCACCCCTGGATCCCACCTGGATCTCCAGACCCAGATCCCCCCTGGAGCCCACCCCTGGATCCCACCTGGATCCCTGGGTCTGTCCCACCTGGATCCTCAGACCCAGATCCCCCCTGGATCCCACCCCTGTCCCACCGCCCTGGATCCCACCCGGATCCCCCCCCAGGCTTCCCCCTCCCCCCCCCCCTCACCATGGCTCATCCCAGCGGATCCCAGCGGATCCCAGTGGATCCCAGTAGGTCCCAGCAGATCCCAAGTCATTCCCAGGTCATTCCCAGCCCTGCTGGAGCCTCCCCTGGCTCAGGACCCCCGGCCTGGGCGGAGGGGAGAGGAGAGGAGGGGGCGGCTCTTTGAGGGTCCCTCCTGTCCCTCCAGGGGGGCCCCAGGGGGTCCTGAGGGGTCCCAGGGGGGTCCTGAGGGGTCTCAGAGGAACCTGAGGGGTCTCAGGGGGTTCTGAGGGGTCTCAGAAGGGTCCTGAGGGGTTTCAGTGGGGTCCTGAGGGGCCCCACGAGGTCCTGAGGGGTCCCAGGGGGTGCTGAGGGGTCTCAGAGGAACCTGAGGGGTCTCAGGAGGGTCCTGAGGGGTCTCAGAGGAACCTGAGGGGTCTCAGGGAGGTTCTGTGGGGTCTCAGAGGGTCCCGGGATTTCCCTCCCGCCCCCACCCATTCCTCCCAGGGGTCCCTCGGTCTCCTCCCTGCTCAGGGGGTCCCAGGGGGTCCCTCGGCCCGTCAGTCCCTCCCAGGGGGTCCCGAGGGGGTCCCGAGGGGGGGGGGGCCCTGATCCATCAGTCCCTCCCGGGGGGATGGGGGCCTGACCCATGGGGGTCCCTAATTCATCGCTCCCCTCCCGGGGGGGGGTCCTGGGGGTCTCTGTCCCATCGCTCCCCTCCCGGGGGGTCCCGAGGAGATCCCAGGGGGTCCCTCCCGCGAGGGGGGGTCCCTGTCCCTCCCTCCCCTCACCCCTCCCCGCTCCGGCCGTGGGCGCCGCCATCTTGGTCGGTTGCCATGGCGACGGCGCTCGTGGAAGGCCCCCCCGCGTGTCGCCCCCAGCGACGGGGCTGCCCCGCGCGGCGCCTGATTGGAACGGCGCCCGCAGCATCCCCCCCGACTCGCGGCAAGAAACGAACCCCAAAACTCGCCCGGAGTGCGTTTATTCACAGCGCAGGGTGCGCGGGGGATAATAATTCCCCCCGTCACGCACGCCCCTTGCCGTTGTTCGGCTCGTTTTATGCGGTATAATATTATATATTAATTAGTTGTATTAGATATACATTATTGCGTTACATTTGCATGAACTGTGTCAGCAAATTCCAGCAGAGTGGGAGGGGAATCATCATCATCCACCACTCCCATAAGTGCGTCTTGGAACGCCCCTCGGGGGTTTCTTTTCGGGGGTCTTTGGGATGAAGTAAAAAATCTTCCTCGGCTTGAACTTTTCACCTCTGCCCAAAACCTGCTGAGTCGGCACCGCCCAATTAACCCAAAACTGGGATCATCTCCAGGAGCTTCTCCTTATCAGCCTTCAAGGTCTCTTTCTCACGAGCCTCAAAGCCCGTTATCGAAGTTCCAAGGTCTTCTCTTCCTGCCAAAATCCTCGTTATAAAATTAACTTTATCCTGGCTGTAACTTAGCAAAGCCAGCACGGCCTTGTCCTAATTCTGTGTAAAAATCGGCTGGGAAACAACTCAGGCCACGATCTCGGGGCAGTGCTTTGTGTTTGGATCCCCCTTTCTGAGTCCCCATTGATGCCCAAAAAGGCAGATTAAAACCTGTTTAGACAGAGTTTTGTGTCTAAAGCAGCAAGGTATTTATTTATTTATTTAATGGCCGGGGTAGCCTGCCAGCTAGTGCTGGGAAAACAGGCTCCGCAGTGTTTGAATAGAATGAGCAATTTATACAGATTTTGACAATGATGACAACATATTCACATACATATTCATATTATTGCATCATTACATTACAATATTCATAGCAGGTGGAGTCGGGGCGGAGATGGAGGCGTGGTCTCTATTTTGAGGAATATTTTGGTGGGAGTTCCTGTTTGCCTTCATCTTAGGGTCTGTTTTTAACTCCTCTTCCTCGCGTGACATCGAAGACCTTTTGCACTTTCTATTGTTCTTGTGTTCTGATCGCTGAAGCTTCAAGAAGGCCTTGGCTTTAGGCCTATTTCAGTTATTCAAATGTCTACTTTGGCTCCCCTGGATGGGATTTATGGGTGTTGAGTTCTTTGCCTGGTGTTTGTTGTGGTTCCTTTAAGGTCTAATGCCCCTGGTACAGGACATAGTCTTCTTAGTATGAAATGCTGCTTACAGCAAATGAAGTATAGCTTACAGTAAACTGTAAGTCGTACAGGGGGGTAGGGTCTTATGGGTTTACAGTAAAAGCATCTCAATTAACTCTTCCTTCTTCACCATGAACCAAATCCCCCATCAAATCCTGACACCTCCATGGAAACATCCCGATATTCCAAGAAAAACTTTCCTAAAAGTATCCCAATGTCCCCAAACGCTCCAGGATCCCCCCAGAAATGTCCCGCTATCCCGACACCAACATCCTGATATCCCAAAAAATCATCCTGATACCCCAGTAAAAACAGCCTGGTAAAATCATCCCATAATCCCAATAAAAACATCCTGATATCCCAATAAAATCATCCTGATATCCCAATAAAATCATCCTGATACCCCAATAAAAACAGCCTGGTAAAATCATCCCATAATCCCAATAAAAACATCCTGATATCCCAATAAAATCATGCCAATATCCCAATAAAATCATGCCAATATCCCAATCAAATCATCCCATAATCCCAATAAAAACATCCAGGTCAACGACCCCCAAAATCCCACCATGAAATCCCGATATTCCAACATCTCAATAGAAACATCCTGATACCCCAATAAAATCATCCCATAATCCCAGTTAAAACATCCCGATATCCCAATAAAATCATCCAGGTAAACAAACCCCCAATATCCCGACATAAAATCCTGATATCCCAACAACAACATCCCAATAAAAACATCCCGATACACCAATAAAATCATCCCATAATCCCAATAAAATCATCCCATAATCCCAATTAAAACATCCCAATATCCCAATAAAAACATCCTGATATCCCAATAAAATCATCCCAATATCCCAATATCAGCGGATTTGGGGGATCAGAGGTTTTTTGGGGTGGATTTTGGAGGCTCAGGGGGGATTTAGGGGGGGTCTGGGGAGTCAGAGGATTTGGGGGATCAGAGGTTTTTTGGGGTGGATTTTGGGGGTTTGGGGGCTCAGGGAGGGTTTGGGGGGTGAGTGGATTTTGGGGAGGGGTCTGGAGGCTCGGGGGGGTCAGAGGTTTTTTGGGGTGGATTTTGAGGGGTCTGGGGGCTCAGGGGGGGGTTAGGGGGGCTGGTGGATTTTGGGGAGGGGGTCGGGGGGGTCAGAGGTTTTTAGGGGTGGATTTTGGGGGGTTGGGGAGTTTGGGGGCTCGGAGGGGGTTGGGGGGTGGGTGGATTTTGGGGAGGGGGTCTGGAGGCTTTGGGGGGGGGTCAGAGTTTTTTTGGGTTGGATTTTGGGGTTTGGGGGGTCTGGAGGCTCTGGGGGGTCAGAGGTTTTTTGGGGTGAATTTTGGGGGTCTGAGGGCTCAGGGGGACGAGGTCGTGGCCTGTGTTATTTCCCATGGGATTTGCAGATGGAATCAGGGCAGGGCTGTGCCAATTTACAGCCGGGGGCTCGTTAATTTTCTAACGAGGATTTTCCAGGGACAGAAATCCTTGGAGTTTGGATAAAGGGGCTTTAAGACTCCCGAGGAAGAACCTGGAGATGATCCCAAAGCTCCTGGAGATGATCCCAAAGGTTTAGGGTGAATTGGGCGGTGCTGACTCAGCAGTTTTTTGGGCAGGGGTGAAAAGTTCAAGCCCAGGAAGATTTTTTACCTCAGCCCAAAGACCCCCAAAGAAAACCCCAAAGAAAATCCCAAAGAAAAGCCCAAAGACCCCCAAAGAAAACCCCAAAGAAAATCCCAAAGAAAACCCCAAAGACCCCCGAGAGAAACCCCAAAGGGGCCGTTCCAAGGGGAGTTGTGGGAGTGGTGGATGGTGATGATTCCCCTCCCACTCTGCTGGAATTTCCTGCCCCATTCCCAGTTTTTTCCCCACCTCATTCCCAATTTGTTTTCCTGCCCCATTTCCCAGTTTTCCCCCCCACTTTCTCTGGTTTCCTTGCTCCATTCCCTGTTTTTTCCTGCTCCATTCCCAATTTGTTTTCCCTCCCCATTCCCAGTTTTTCCCACCCCATTCCCAGTTTTCCCACACCCCATTCTTTGATTTCCTGCCCCATTCCATTTTTTTTCTGCCCCATTCCCAGTTTTCCTGCTTCATTCCCAATTTGTTTTCCCTCTCCATTCCCAGTTTTTCCTCCCCATTTCCAGTTTTCCCAACCCATTCCTTGTTTTTTCCCACCCCATTCTGTTTTCCCACCCCATTCCCAGTATTTCCCACCCCATTCCCAGTATTTCCCACCCCATTCCCAGTTTTTCCCGCCCCATTCCCAGTTTTCCCGAGGCCCAACACGTGGAGACCCCAAAAACACCTTTATTGTTACAAACGGCTGGAATGGGATGGGGGCACTGGGAGGGACTGGGAGCTCTGGGAGGGCACTGGGAGGGAACTGGGAGGCACTGGGAGCTCCAGGTTCACCCCATCATGGACTGGGAAGCACTGGGAGGGCACTGGGAGGGACTGGGAGGGACTGGGAGGCGCTACTGGTTGTAGAGCTCCAGGTCCATCCATCCTGAACTGGGAGGCACTGGGAGGGACTGGGATCTTCTACTGGTAATGGAGCTCCAGGTTCATCCCATCATGGACTGGGAGGGAACTGGAAATGACTGGGTGGTGCCAGAGCTCCAGTTTCATCCCATTGTGGACTGGGAGGGACTGGGAAGGACTGGGAGGGCACTGAGATGGACTGGGAGCTCCAGTTTCATCCCATTGTGGACTGGGAGGGCACTGGGAGGCACTGGGAGGGACTGGGAGGCGCTACTGGTAGTAGAGCTCCAGGTTCATCCCATCGTGAATCTCATCTGGAACGGCAGTCAAGGAAAAATCCAGGAAAAGGGATTGGGGGGCTCAGGGGGGGTCCAGAGGGTGGGTGGATTTTTGGGAGGGGGTTTTGGGGGGCTCAGGGGGGGGTGGATTTTGGGTGGTTGGATTTTGGGGGGGCTCAGGGGTGGGGGGATTTTTGGGAGGGATTTGGGGGGCTCAGTGGATTTTGGGTGGTTGGATTTTGGGGGGCTCAGGGGGGGGTGGATTTTGGGTGGGTGGATTTTGGGGGGCTCAGGGGTGGGTGGATTTTTGGGAGGGGGTTTTGGGGGGCTCAGAGGGTCAGTGGATTTTGGGGGGGGTTGGAGGGCTCAGAGGGTCAGTGGTTTTTTGGGAGGGGGTTTTGGGGGGCTCAGAGGGTCAGTGGATTTTGGGGGGGGTTGGAGGGCTCAGAGGGTCAGTGGTTTTTTGGGAGGGGGTTTTGGGGGGCTAAGAGGGTCAGTGGATTTTGGGTGGGTGGATTTTGGGGGGCTCAGGGGTGGGGTGATTTTGGGGGGGGGTTGGGGGTCTCAGGGGGTCAGTGGATTTTGGGTGGGTGGATTTTGGGGGGCTCAGGGGGTCAGTGGATTTTGGGTGGGGGTGTTTAGGGCCGCCCCTCCCCCCCATGAGGATACAGTCCCCGAGGGTCACGTGGTCCTTAAAGATGGTGTACCTGGGGGGGGGGGGAGGGGCACAGCGGGTGTCAGCCCCTCCCCAAAATCCTGGCATGGTGCCCCTCCCCCCTTTCCCTCACCCCCCAGGGTGCCCCTCCCCCCCAAAGGCCCTGGGGGTGCCCCTGTGCCCCCTCCCCAAACTCTGGGGGTGCCCCCTGTGCCCTCCCATCCCCCTCCCCAATCCCTGGTGACCCCCCAGCCCTCTCAGTGCCCCCCCCAATCCCAGGGTGCCCCCCACACCTCCCCCAGACCCCCTGGGTGTCCCCCAGACCCCCTTAAACCCCCCTGTGCACCCCCAGACCCCCTCAGACTCCCTTGGGACCCTCCAATCCCAAGTGTCCCCCTGACCCCACAGGTGCCCCCCCTGTGCCCCCCTCAATCCCTGGTGCCCCCCCAGCCCCCTCAGTGTCCCCTCGTGCCCCCACATCCCCCCCCAGGCACCCCCCAAGCCTCAGGTGCCCCCTCGTGTCCCCCCAGTCCCAAGTGTCTCCCCACCCTCCCATCCCCCTCAGGTGCCCCCCTTGTGCCCCCTCATCCTCCCTCAATCCTGGGGCCCCCCAGGTGCCCCTCCTGTGCCCCCCCATCCCCTAAATGCCACCCCAGCCCCCCACCATTTCATGGAGCCCGATCTTGTCCCAGCGGGTCCCCCCGTGCCCCCCCAGTCCCTGGTGCCCCCCCAGGTGCCCCCCCGTGCCCCCCCCACCATTTCTTGAGCACGATTTTGTCCCAGCGGGTCCCTCCATCCCCTCCATCCCCCCCGTGCCCCCCAATCCCCCCCGTGCCCCCCAATCCCCCCTGTGCCCCCCCCACCATTTCTTGAGCACGATTTTGTCCCAGCGGGTCCCTCCATCCCCTCCATCCCCCCCGTGTCCCCCCAATCCCCCCCGTGCCCCCCAATCCCCCCTGTGCGCCCCCTGTGCCCCCCCCACCATTTCTTGAGCACGATTTTGTCCCAGCGGGTCCCTCCATCCCCTCCATCCCCCCCGTGTCCCCCCAATCCCCCCCGTGCCCCCCAATCCCCCCTGTGCCCCCCCCCACCATTTCTTGAGCACGATTTTGTCCCAGCGGGTCCCTCCATCCCCTCCATCCCCCCCGTGTCCCCCCAATCCCCCCCGTGCCCCCCAATCCCCCCTGTGCCCCCCCTGTGCCCCCCCCACCATTTCTTGAGCACGATTTTGTCCCAGCGGGTCCCTCCATCCCCTCCATCCCCCCCGTGTCCCCCCAATCCCCCCCGTGCCCCCCAATCCCCCCCTGTGCCCCCCCTGTGCCCCCCCCACCATTTCTTGAGCACGATTTTGTCCCAGCGGGTCCCGGTCTGGGCCGCGATCAACTTCTTCAGATCCCGGATGGAATCCTCGGGGCTGGGGATGGGGGGTCAAGGAACAACAGGGGGGGTGCAGGATCCCCCAAAACCCCCCAGACCCCCCCAAATCCACCCAAATCCCCCCAAAACCCTCCCAGACCCCCCAAAGCCCCCCACCGTGGGATACTTGCACTTGACCCGGACCTTCTTCCCCAGGCGGTCGTTACAAACAACCTCGATCATCCTGGGGAGGGGGGAAAGGGGGGAAATGAAGGGGAAAAGGAGGAAAAATGAAGGGAAAAAGGGGGGAAAATAAAGGGGAAAAGGGGGGAAAATGAAGGGAAAAAGGGGGGCAAATGAAGGGAAAAAGGAGGAAAAATGAAGGGAAAATGAAGGAAAAAAAAGGGATAAAATGAAAGGAAAAAGGAGAAGAAATGAAGGGAAAAAGGAGGAAAAATGAAAAGAAAAAGAAAGGAAAAAGGAGGGAAAATGAAGGGAAAAAGGAGAGAAAATGAAGGATAAAGGAGGGAAAATGAAGGGGGAAAAGGAGGAAAAATTAAGGAAAAAAGGAGGAAAAATGAAGGGAAAAGGAGGAAAACGTGAGGGAGAAGAAAGAGAAAAGCAAAAAAAAAAAAAAAAAGGAAAAGAAAGAGAAAAGAAGGGAAAAAAAAAAAAGAAGGAAAAAGGATGTAAAATGAAGGAAAGAAAAAGGAAAAAGGAAGACAAAGAAACCTCTCAGAATCCTTCGGGACCCACAAACACCTTCCTGGTCCCCCCTGAACCCCCCCCGAACCCCCCTCGGACCCCCAAAAAGACCCCTCAGAAACTCCTGGGACCCCCAACCCCCCCCCCCCAGACCCCCCAGAACCTCCCGGGGCCCCCACAGACCCCCCAACCCTCCCCCTGGGACCCCCCAAAGGTGGCCCCAGGACCCCCAACCCCCTCCCCCCCGGTACATTCTGACACTCCCTGGGACCCCGAACCCCCCCGGACCCCCAAAACAGCCCCGGGACCCCCAAAACCCTTCCGGACGCCCCAAAATCTCCCTGAGACCCCAAAAAAACCCCCCAGGACTCCCTGAACCCCCCTCAGGACTCCCAACACCCCCCCCCCAGACCCTCTAAACCCCCCCAAGACCACCAAACCCCCTCCGGACCACCAAAAAACCCCCGGACCCCCCAAAATTTCCCTGAGACGCCCAAAAATATCCCCCGGGACCCCCAAAATCATCCCGATACCTCCCGAGCCCCCTCAGCGCCGCGGCCGGAACCGGAAGTGACGCAGAGGCCGCGGCGCCGGAAGTGGCGCCCGGAGGGCGGGGCAAGATGGCGGCGGGGCCTGAGGGGAGGGGATAAACGGGGGAAAATTGGGATAAACGAGGAGAAATGGGGGATAAATGGGGATAATTGAGGATAAACGGGGGGAAATGGGGATAAATGAGGAGATATGGGGGAAACGAGGAGAAAATGGGGATAAATGAGGAAAAATGGAGGATAAACGGGGAGATAGAGGGGGAAATGGGAATAAATGAGGATAAATGGGGAAAATAGAGGGGGAAATTGGGACCAGTGGAAAAAACAGGGATAAATTGGGATTAATGGAGGGAATTGGGAATAAATGGGGGAGAACTGGGGGATAAATGGGGGAATTGGGGGGCGATGGTGGGGACACCCCCACCCCAGAGGGGCTCCTGGGGATCCCAAATTCCAGGATCCCCCTGCCCTGGCGGGGGTCCCAAATTCCAAGATCTCCCCGTTTTGGGGGTCCAAAATTCCCGGAGTGGTGCCGGGGTTTGTTCCCCCCTCCCCTTTTGGACACCCCCCCATCCCCTCCCCCATCCCATTCCTTTGGTAAATCCTCCTCATCCACTTTTATTTGGGAATTCCGGGAATGTCACGAACTCTGCAGCCTTTCCCACGGCCAGGACTCGTCCCCCACACCCACCCAGGACAGGACTCATCCCCCACACCCACCCAGGACTGTCCCTGTCCCCACACCCACCCAGGACAGGTCCCCACTCCCCCCCAGGCCGTTCAATCTCCATCCCTGCATTTTTTTCCCCACCTCTGCTTCCCAAGGCACCTCAACATTCCCAGGACACTTCAACATCCATTTATTTCCCTACTTTTATTTTTTCCAAGGCACTCAAACATCCATTCCCCTGCACTCAAACATCCATTTCTTTCTTCACATTTACTTTCCAAGGCACTTAAACATTTATTTCCCCACACTTAATTTCTAAAAGGCATTTAAACACCTCTTTATCCCCCACATTTACTCTCTAAGGCACTTACAAATATATTTATCTCCCTACTTTTATTTTTCTGAGGCACCTAAACATCTATTTCCCTGCACTTAAACATCTGTTTCTCTCCATTTACTCTCTCAGGCCCTTAAACACCTATTTATTTCCCCACACTTATTTTTTATGGCACTTAAAAAACATCTACTTATTCCCCTACTTTTATTTTTTCCAAGGCACTTAAACACCTATTTATTTCCCTACTTTTATTTCTCTAAGGCACTTTAAAAGCATTTATTTCTCTGCACTTAAACATCTATTTATTTCTTCCTTCACATTTGCTTTCCAAGTCACTTAAACATCTATTTATTCCCCTACTTTTATTTTTCTAAGGCACTTAAACATCTATTTCTCTACATTTACTAAGGCACTTAAACACCTCTTTATTTCCCTACTTTTATTTCTCTAAAGCACTTAAAAAACATCTCTTTCCCTGCACTTACACACCTCTTTATTTCCCCACACTTATTTTCTAAGGCACTTAAACATCTACTTTTTTCCCTACTTTTATTTTTTTAAGAAGGCACTTAAACATCTCTTTCCCTGCACTTAAAAATCTATTTATTTCCCTACTTTTATTTTGTTAAGGCACTTAAACATCTATTTCCCTGCACTTAAAAATCTATTTATTGCCCTACTTTTATTTTTTTAAGGCCCTTCAACATTTATTTCTCTGCCCTCAAACACCTCTTTACCCCCCAAATTTCCTTCCCGAGGTCCTTGAGGCTCTTTGGCCTCGTCCCCTCCCCCCCCCCCCGAGGCTTTTTTTGTGTCCCGACCCCCCCAAACCCCACGGGGGGCTCTGCAGCCCCCCCGGCCCCTCCCCCACCCCGAGGAGCCGTCGTGGGGTCACCCCGGGGGGTGGGGATGGTTGTTTGTTGTTCTTGTTTGGTTGTTCTTCTGCTGGTTGTTGTTTGTTCTTCTTGTCATTTGTTCTTGTTGTTTGTTGGTTTTGTTGTTCGTTGTTGGTCGGTTGTTGGTTGTTGTTGTTTGCTGATTGTTGTTTGCTGATTGTTGTTTGTTGTTTGTTGTTGTTTGCTGATTGTTGTTGTTGGTTGGTGGTTGATTGTTGTTTGTTTGTGTTTGTTGATTGTTGTTGGTAGTTGTTTGTTGATTGTTGTTGTTTGTTGATTGTTGGTTGGTTGATGGTTGGTTGTTGGTTTTTGTTTGTTGCTGGTGGCATTTGTTGTTTGTTGTTGTTGGATGTCTGTTGTTGTTTGTCGCAGTTGTTGTCGATTGTTTGGCTCATTCCCTCCCCCCAAACTCTGTCAGTTGGGGTGGAAATGGGACCGTTCCTGCAGAGGGGAGGGGGGTGAGAACAGGACTGTCCCTCCTGGGGCTGGCACCTTCCTTTTCCAGGGATTTTGGAGCTGGCACCTTCCTTTTCCAGGGATTTTGGGGCTGGCACCTTGCTTTTCCAGGGATTTTGGAGCTGGCACCTTGCTTTTCCAGGGATTTTGGAGCTGGCACCTTCCTTTTCCAGGGATTTTGGAGCTGGCACCTTCCTTTTCCAGGGATTTTGGAGCTGGCACCTTGCTTTTCCAGGGATTTTGGAGCTGGCACCTTGCTTTTCCAGGGATTTTGGGGCTGGCACCTTGCTTTTCCAGGGATTTTGGAGCTGGCACCTTGCTTTTCCAGGGATTTTGGGGCTGGCACCTTGCTTTTCCAGGGATTTTGGGGCTGGCACCTTCCTTTTCCAGGGATTTTGGAGCTGGCACCTTGCTTTTCCAGGGATTTTGGGGCTGGCACCTTCCTTTTCCAGGGATTTTGGAGCTGGCACCTTGCTTTTCCAGGGATTTTGGAGCTGGCACCTTCCTTTTCCAGGGATTTTGGAGCTGGCACCTTCCTTTTCCAGGGATTTTGGAGCTGGCACCTTCCTTTTTCAAGGATTTTGGAGCTGGCACCTTGCTTTTCCAGGGATTTTTGGGGCTGGCACCTTCCTTTTCCAGGGATTTTGGAGCTGGCACCTTGCTTTTCCAGGGATTTTTGGGGCTGGCACCTTCCTTTTCCAGGGATTTTGGAGCTGGCACCTTGCTTTTCCAGGGATTTTGGAGCTGGCACCTTGCTTTTCCAGGGATTTTGGGGCTGGCACCTTGCTTTTCCAGGGATTTTGGGGCTGGCACCTTGCTTTTCCAGGGATTTTTGGAGCTGGCACCTTGCTTTTCCAGGGATTTTGGGGCTGGCACCTTGGTTCTCCATGGATTTTTGGAGCTGGCACCTTGCTTTTCCAGGGATTTTGGGGCTGGCACCTTGCTTTTCCAGGGATTTTGGGGCTGGCACCTTCCTTTTCCAAGGATTTTGGAGCTGGCACCTTGCTTTTCCAGGGATTTTTGGGGCTGGCACCTTCCTTTTCCAGGGATTTTGGAGCTGGCACCTTGCTTTTCCAGGGATTTTTGGGGCTGGCACCTTCCTTTTCCAGGGATTTTGGAGCTGGCACCTTGCTTTTCCAGGGATTTTGGAGCTGGCACCTTGCTTTTCCAGGGATTTTTGGGCAGGGCTGCATCGCTGCGGCCCCGAGGTTAAACCTGCACAGAAACAACCCCAAACTCAACAAATCTCCCCCAAAACACACACAGAGCACTCCACAGTTTGACCCTTTTGTCCTTCAGAACTGGGAGGGGGCTTTGTTGGGGTCCCACCCCCGGCCAGGACTGCAGATGAGTCTTTGGAGTCTTTAGAGGGCTCTTGGCGGGGCAGTCAGCGCTCAGTGAGCTGTCAATGGTTGACAGCAACAGCACTCAGTGACCTGTGGATGGTTGACAGCAACAGCGCTCAATGAGCTGTCAATGGTTGACAGTAGCATTGTCCCCAAACCTGTGAATGGCTGACAGTAACATTGTCTGTAAATGGGTGACAATAACGTTGTCCCCAAGCCTGTCAATGGTTGACAGTAACATTGTCCCCAGACCTGTCAATGGTTGACAGTGGCATTGTCCCCAAACCTGTGAATGGCTGACAGTAACATTGTCCCCAGACCTGTGAATGGTTGACAGTGGCATTGTCCCCAGACCTGTGAATGGTTGACAGTAACATTGTCTGTAAATGGGTGACAATAACGTTGTCCCCAAGCCTGTCAATGGTTGACAGTAACATTGTCCCCAGACCTGTCAATGGTTGACAATAACATTGTCTGTAAATGGGTGACAATAATGTTGTCCCCAGACCTGTCAATGGTTGACAATAACATTGTCTGTAAATGGGTGACAGTAACGGTGTCCCCAAGCCTGTCAATGGTTGTCCCTCAGCAGAACTCGCCCGGCTGATTTCGGTGCCCCCACAATGGGTGGATGTCGTGGATGTCGGTGCTGCCAAAACCTCCAGGGCCTCGTCCCTCTCCCTTCCCAGGGAAGCCAAACGAGC
This sequence comes from Pyrocephalus nanus, assembly GCA_038380795.1. Lineage (NCBI taxonomy): Eukaryota > Metazoa > Chordata > Aves > Passeriformes > Tyrannidae > Pyrocephalus > Pyrocephalus nanus. Next base: position 2,289,627 of record CM076292.1, read on the forward strand.
TGGGTCCCCTTTTCCTGCTCTCAAAGCCCCAAGGAGGGCGATTGTCCCGCGGCGCCATCGGCCCAGCGGTGCCAGGGAGAGCAGAAAGTCCCGTGCGAGTCAAGGGTGAGCAAAACAAAGCAAAGCAGAGCAAAATGTAACAAAATGGGTAATAAACCACAATAAACCGTAAGAAACCACAATAAACCACAATAAACCCTAATAAACCACAATAAACCATAAGAAAACATAATAAACTACAATAAACCACAGGGAACCACAATAAACCATAATAAACGTAATAAACCACAATAAACCGCAATAAATCCCAATAAACCATAATAAAAGTAATAAACTACAAGAAACCACAATAAACCATAATAAACCTAATAAACCACAAGAAACCATAATAAACCCCAAGAAACCTCAAGAAACCCCAATAAACCATAAGAAACCCCAATAAACCAAAATAAATCCCAATAAACTCCAAGAAACCCCAAGAAACCCAATAAACCACAATAAACGTAATAAACCCCAATAAACCATAACAAACCCCAATAAACCCCAGTAAACCATATTAAACTCCAATAAACCCCAATAAATTCCAATAAACCCCAATAAATGTAATAAACGTAATAAACCCCAAGAAACCCCAATAAAACTAATAAACTGCAATAAACCACAACCCCAAATAAACCCCAATAAACCATAACAAACCCCAATAAACCCCAACAAACCCCAATAAACCATAACAAACCCCAATAAACCCTATCAAACCCTACCAAACCACACCAAACCTGCCCTGTAACCGCCCTGCGGCGAGCGCCTGCCCAGCACTGCCGGTTAATTACCACCCCCGGTTAATTAACGCCGCCAGGCAATTACCGCCTCCCGTTAATTACCACCCCCCCCTGTTAATTAATCACCGCCACTCCAGGGCCCGCTGCTGCCCGCAGGGCGGGGGGAGGCAGCGGCCGCGCCCCCCGCGCGGGGCGGGCGAGGGCAGAGCGGAGCCGTCGCGGTGGAATTTGGACCAGCACTCGCGGGCCCAGTGGAAGCCCTTGCGGCAGCGGGGGCAGCGCCCGGGCGGCCCCTCGGGGGCTCCCCCGTCCCCCCGGGCCCGGCAGAGCCTCCCGGGCTGCGCCCGCGCCATCGCCTCGCAGATGGCCTCGGCCAGGAGCTCCGCCTCGAAGGTGACGGAGCCCACGGGCCGGCACGCCTCGATCATGTCCCTCACGGACGGCTGGGCGTCCCGCAGGGCCCGCAGGACCTGCCGGCAGTCGTGGTTGGCGTTCTCCATCGCCAGGTGCCGCAGCAGCACCTCCGTGCCGGCCTCGCAGCCCACCTGCCGCTCCAGCGCGCCCCGCAGGCGGCCCACGAAGTCCTCGAAGGGCTCCTGTGGACCCTGCGTGATGTCCGCGTAGTGGCACCGGGGTCTGGACGCCGGGACCGCCCGCAGCGCCCGCAGCGCCGCCCGTGCCACCCGCCGGGACGCGGCCGGGTCCGGCCACGCCTCGCCCGTGGGCTCCTCGGGCAGCGCCAGGGCCGCGGCGCCCGCTCGGAAGGCGGCGAGCCACGCGTCGAACTCCGGCGGGGACAGCGCCGAGCGGCACAGGGCCCGCCAGTGCCCCGCGCTCAGCGGGTACTCCTCGGCCATGGCCTGCAGGAAGGACACGGCCACCGGCGACTGCAGCCCGTCGTCACGGATGAACTCGCCCAGCTTCTTCACCACGGCCGGGAAATGGTCCCAGGAGCCGCTCGGGAACGACGCCGGGAGGGCTCTCACCATGTCCATGTTCCCCTCCGAGAGGGCGATCTTCCTGCACTGCCCCAGCGCGGTCTGGAACGGGGAAGGGTCTCTGATCCCCTCGCCCCCCGCGCCGGGGGACGCCGATCTTCTGCCCCGGGGCACTGGATCCGTGGGAGAGGACGAGGAATGCACTGCTGGAGCAGCGGGACAGCGTGAGGAATGCACCGCTGGATTTGAGGGACAGGAATGCACCGCTGGATTTGAGGGACAGGAATGCACCGCTGGATTTGAGGGACAGGAATGCACCGCTGGATTTGAGGGACAGGAATGCACTGCTGGATTTGAGGGACAGGAATGCACCGCTGGATTTGAGGGACAGGAATGCACCGCTGGATTCACGGGACAGGAATGCACTGCTGGATTTGAGGGACAGGAATGCACCGCTGGATTTGAGGGACAGGAATGCACCGCTGGATTTGAGGGACAGGAATGCACCGCTGGATTTGAGGGACAGGAATGCACCGCTGGATTTGAGGGACAGGAATGCACCGCTGGATTTGAGGGACAGGAATGCACCGCTGGATTTGAGGGACAGGAATGCACCGCTGGATTTGAGGGACAGGAATGCACCGCTGGATTCATGGGACAGGGCGAGGAACGCCCCTCTGGATTGGAGGAACGCCCCGCTGGATTCGAGGGCGAGGAGCGCCCCTCTGGATTCGAGGACCTCCCCTCTGGATTCGAGGAACGCCCCTCTGGATTCGAGGACCGCCCCGCTGGCTCGGGGGGCGCGGCGGGGGCAGCGCCGCGGGCTGGGGGGGTTTCCGGGGCTGTGCCCGCAGCACCTCGTGGCGAGTCCTTGTCTGCAGCAGCAGCAGGAGGGGGAGGGGGAGGAGGAGCACGATTTTTGCGCTTCTTGTTGAGATCGACCCCTTCGGCCGGGCCCAAAGGATCAGCGGGGGCCGAGTCTTGGGTTGTGAGCGGGGGTTGCTTCTCTTTAGGGCCCCTCTCGTCGAGGGGCGCGCCCCCCAGGCGAGAAAATATGATCTCCCGGACCTTCAGTGCCAAAAACACCTTTTGCCACGTTGGCAGCAAACTTGAAGCTTTTTTATCTGGTCCCTGTTTCAGTTCCTCCCCGACTCGCTCCCACGCGGCCACGCTCAAGGTGCCCTGCGGGGGGAACCAGGGGCAGCTGTCCCGCACCCAGGCGAGCAGCGCGGCCAGCGCCGAGCGGTTCACTCTGCCGCCGAACTCCTCCAGCA